>VSMD01125694.1:0-27616 GCA_008750895.1 Mirza zaza | reverse complement strand
TCAAATATGTAAAAAACAAGTTTTTGGTTTTTTTGTTTTTTTTTTTGAGACAGAGTCTCACTTTGTTGCCCAGGCTAGAGTGAGTGCCATGGCGTCAGCCTCGCTCACAGCAACCTCAAACTCCTGGGCTCAAGCAATCCTATTGCCTCAGCCTCCCGAGTAGCTGGGACTACAGGCATGCACCACCATGCCCGGCTAATTTTTTGTATATATATTTTTAGTTGGTCAATTAGTTTATTTCTATTTTTAGTAGAGACAGGGTCTTGCTCAGGCTGGTTTCGAACTCCTGACCTTGAGCGATCCACCCGCCTCGGCCTCCCAGAGTGCTAGGATTACAGGCGTGAGCCACCGCGCCCGGCAAAAAACAAGTTTGAAACAAAGTTTTTAGATAGACATTAAGGGGTTTCTCAATTGAAGCAATCGAACTCACTGTTTCAGTGAATTAATACAACTGCTCTGATGTGACTAGGAATAGCTGGGAGCAGGTATAACTACAGAGACTGCATCTCAGGGTGAATGGGCACATCCTAGGCTTAGTGTTGTATTTGAAAACTTCTAACAGCCTTCCATGCACAAGGCTGTTTAAAAATTCTTCCAGGAGTCATGGAAGCCAGAGATGCTTAATGATGCCCACATTGGCATGTGCCCCCACCAGCTTGAATCACATATGAAACCCACATCCACACGTAGTGTGAAACCCACATCCCCACTCTCTTGCCACGTCAGTGCTTTCCGATGAGAAAAGTCCTCTCCTCCCTCCTCTCCCTTGGGCACTGCAGTGCATAAGTAAGTTTCTCCCCAGGACTTCCTCCCTGAGCACAGGCTGTCTTGCCCACTGGAGTGGATTCTCTAGGTCTACAACCCTTCCTTAGAAAAATGTACTGGGACTTCAGAGCTAAGAAAGAAAAAATGCCAAGATGAGCCTGGACCAGCTTGTGGGACCTGAAAGTAAGGAAATGCAAAAAAACAAACAAAAAAAACAGAGGAGGACATGTCAGAAGATCATAGGAGCCAACTTGAAAGGCTCTACATAGCCAAACCTGGGGAATTTGAGCAACGAGATGAATAACGACAACAGCAGATCATGACCCGTAGAATAAAATAAATGTATTCTGCTAAGTGAAAGAAGCCAGACCCCAAAGGGTACATATTGTATATATCCACTTATATGACATTCAGGAAAAGGCAACACTATGGGACAGAAAACAGACCAGTGGCTGCCAGAAAGAGGGGGTGTGGGAGGGGTTGACTATGGAGGCCCGGCATGAAGGAATTTCGGGGGTGAGGCGACTGTTCTGATTCAGGACCATGCTGGTAGATACGTGACTCCACACATTGTCAAACCCATAGAACTGCAAACCACGGAGAACGAATTTTACTGAGTGTACATTTTTTAACAATCATCAGGGTGTTTGGGAGCCCCAAAAGGAACACAAACTATTACAAATGAACCCAACCGTTATATAGATGAACAACATAACCATACTAAAGGGATTGGGGAAGAAAAGAACAACCCTAAGTGTATTTGAAAAACAGAATTTTGACTTGTTACTGTAAGACTAAAGACGAAAAGAATGTACACAAGTACTGCACTGTTAGGAAATTGCTCACAGGAGTATGGGTTAACAGTTCTGCAACTTTAATACTTTATGAGTATGTTAGGGCTGAACAAATAAGCACAGTTGACCCTTGAACAACATGAATTTGAACTGCTAAGGTTCATTCATGTGTGGATGTTTTTTTTCCACTCCTCCTCTTCCTCCTCCTCCTCCTCCTCCTCCTCCTCAACCTACTAAATGGGAAGGAGATGGGTATGAAGACCTTTATGATGATCCACTTCCACTTAATGGATAGTAAATATATTTTCCCTTCCTTATGATTTTCTTAAGCATATTTTCTTGGCTGGGCGAGGTGGCTCACGCCTGTAATCCTAGCACTTTGGGAGGCCGATGCGGGCGGATTGCTCGAGGTCAGGAGTTCAAAACCAGCGTGACCAAGAGCGAGATCCTGTCTCTACTATAAATAGAAAGAAATTAATTGGCTAACTAATATATAGAGAAAAAATTAGCTGGGCATGGTGGCGCATGCCTGTAGTCCCAGCTACTCAGGAGGCTGAGGCAGAAGGATTGCTTGAGCCCAGGAGTTTGAGGTTGCTGTGAGCTAGGCTGACGCCACGGCACTCACTCTAGCCTGGGCAACAGAGTGAGACTCTATCTCAAAAAATAAAGAAAGAGGCCGGGCGCGGTGGCTCAAGCCTGTAATCCTAGCTCTCTGGGAGGCCGAGGTGGGCAGGATCGTTTGAGCTCAGGAGTTCGAGACCAGCCTGAGCAAGAGCGAGACCCCATCTCTACTATAAATAGAAAGAAATTAATTGGCCGACTAATATATATATAAAAAAAAAAATTAGCCGGGCATGGTGGCGCATGCCTGTAGTCCCAGCTACTCGGGAGGCTGAGGCAGCAGGATGGCTCGAGCTCAGGAGTTTGAGGTTGCTGTGAGCTAGGCTGACGCCACAGCACTCACTCTAGCCTGGGCAATAAAGTGAGACTCTGTCTCAAAAAAATAAATAAATAAATAAATAAAAATAAAAAATAAAGAAAGAATATTTTCTTTACTTACTTTAATGTAAGAATACAGTATATAATACATATAACATACAAAATATGTTAATTGAATTTATTAGTACTTAAGTTTATAGGGAGTCAAAAGTTATATGTGGAGTTTTGACTGCATGGGGCATCAGTTCCCTTAACCCCTTCATTGTTCAAGGGTCAAATGTGAACGTAGTGTGAAGGTTGAGAGCCTGGTTTGTCACCATTGGAGAAAGAAGTTACAAATAAGAAAAGGGGGAGGCTAGAATGAAACCTGTGGTGTTGGATTGGAATCTGAGCTATCACAGTATGAATTTATGTTTTTAAAAATTATGGCTGGGCGTGATGGCTCACGCCCGTAATCCTTGCACTCTGGGAGGCCAAGGCAGGCAGATCGCTCAGGGTCAGGAGTTCAAAACCAGCCTGAGCAAGAGCAAGAACCCGTCTCTACTAAAAAAAAAAATAGAGATTAATTGGCCAACTAAAAAAAATATATAGAAAAAAAAATTAGCCAGGCATGGTGGCGCATGCCTGTAGTCCCAGCTACTCGGGAGGCTGAGGCAGAAGGATCCCTTGAGCCCAGGAGTTTGAGGTTGCTGTGAGATAGGCTGATGCCATGGCACTCTAGCCTGGGCGACAGAGTGAGACTCTGTCTCAAAAAAAAAATTATATATGTATATACACACACACACATAAAGATAGGTAGACACAGAAACATAGATGTGCACTGATGCATGGATTAGTTTACATATTAATATATATTTTGTCAAGCTCTGTTCTCTGAGAGAACCTAAAAGCAATGACATACAGTGACAAAAAACACCTGGTGCCCAAATTTTCATTTCTAAATCAAAGGAACCAGGGCTCCCTGCAGAAGTGATTGATTCCAGGCCCTTGGCAGGGAAAATACAAGAAGAGCCTGGAGTATCTTGAAATGCTGGAACGTAAAGAAGTGGTCAAGGAAGGATGGGAGCATATCAAGAGTACTCAGGAACCAACCTGAAGGAGCTCGAAATGGCCAAAGCTGGAACAATTTGACCAATAAAACAAATCATGGTAGTATTGTATTATAATCTATAGAATAAAATAGATTCTCCGGCTCTTAGATGCCGCAGGGTGCTCTGACGTCACTTCCTGCCGAAAGATGAATGGGAGGGCTGATTTTCAAGAGTTGAAAAGTTCCAAGACCAATTCCCTACATAGGGGCTGATTACATTCCAACAGAGGAAGAAAGAAGAGTCTTCAAAGAATGCAATGATGAAAGCTTTTGGTTCAGATCTGTGCCTTTGGCTGCAACGAGTATGTTGATTACTCAAGGATTAATTAGTAAAGGAATACTTTCAAGTCATCCCAAATATGGTTCCATCCCTAAACTTATATTTGCTTGTATCATGGGATACTTTGCTGGAAAGCTTTCTTACGTGAAAACTTGCCAAGAGAAGTTCAAGAATCTTGAAAATTCCCCTCTTGGAGAAGCTTTACGATCAGGACAAGCACGGCGATCTTCACCAACTGGGCATTATTCCTGAAAGTTAAAATATGACTCAAATGTGAGTGGTCAGTCATCTTTCGTGACATCCCCAGCAGCAGACAACATCGAAAGAGAAATGCTTCCTTGTTATGAGCCCGTTCCCTTCAGTGCGTCTATGAATGAGTCCATTCCCACTGGTATTACTGATCATATTGCCCAAGGACCTGATCCCAAGCTTGAAGAAAGTCCTAAAAGAAAGAGTATTACATATGAGGAATTAAGGAATAAGAACAGAGAGTCATATGAAGTAACTTTAACACAAAAGACTGACCCCTCAGTCAGGCCTATGCAAGAAAGAGTGCCAAAAAAAGAAGTCAAAGTAAACAAATATGGAGATACTTGGGATGAGTGAAAAATTACACCATTGGACCTACTGAAAGAGTTTCAATATCCAGCTTCATCTAGGTGGTCACGAATACCTGCATGCTTTGAGATCAGCAGTCTTCATAAGCACATTTAAAATAAGATCCTGGGTTTTGTGCTTTGACTTATTATGATGTTTTTAAAAACAGATTTAGTGTTACTATTGTATAAATGTACTCACCTTGGGAATTATACAAATGATGGATAATACCATGATTTATACAGTTTGTGAAATCATTTTAAGTTACAGGTCAGAGATACTCTTGTAACTATTAAGAGATTGTAATGCTCTAGAATCAGCATATGTGAAAATAAATATTATCTGCATGTTGAATTGGGATGGGTGGGGGGAACAAGCATAATTTTAAGTGTTAACCTTTACATCAAAAAATTATTTAAAAGCCTTTCTTCATATTTGCTGTATTGATGTTTATGACAAATAAAATGTAAAGGAACATGCAAAAAAAATAAATAATAAATAAATATGCATGAATCCATACTTATATAAACAAGCAAACAAATGGATGAGAAAGAATAGTAATTCTTTATAGAGATTTCAATTATTTACAATAATTAATAACCAAGGGAACCATATAACAATAATAAATTAATGAATGAGGGAAATAGAAAATTAGCATTAGGCAAACACCATAGTAATAATTATTACAGGCACGATCCACTAATTGCTGTTAAAATTAGTGGGCAAAAATTTGAGGTGAAACAATATATATGCATAGCCTTGAAGTATTTCCCCCAAGGTATTTATTAATTAAAAAGGGAAAAATGGTAACTTTACGGTAGAGAAACCCAGCAGGTACCACTTTAACCGAGTGACGAAGGTTAACCTCACGAGTGATAAGACCTTCTAACATTGTAACCCACTAATAGGATGCACAGGGCTCATTACCTTTATAATATTCTTGGCAAAATGTACAACCTCAATCTAATCTTGAAAAAAACATCAGCTAAACCCCGAATGAGGGACATTCTACAAAATAACTTATCAGTACTCTTCAAAAGTGTCACGAGGCCAGGCGTGGTGGTTCACGTCTGTAATCCTAGCACTCTGGGAGGCCGAGGCGGGTGGATCACTCAAGGTCAGGAGCTCAAAACCAGCCTGAGAAAGAGCGAGACCCCGTCTCTATTAAAAAAGAAAGAAATTAATTGGACAGCTAAAATTATATAGAAAAAATTAGACGGGCATGGTGGTACGTGCTTGTAGTCCCAGCTACTCGGGAGGCTGAGGCAGGAGGATCACTTGAGCCCAGGAGTTTGAGGTTGTTGTGAGCTAGGCTGATGCCACTGTACTCTAGTCCAGGCAAGAGAGTGAGACTCTGACTCAAAAAAAAGTGTCACAAGCATGAAAGATAAGGAAAGACTGAGGAACCATCACAGATTAGAGGGAACCAAAGAGTCCTGACAACTAATCGCAATGTGGCATCCTGACTGGATCCTGAGGAAGAAGAGGGATATAGAAAACTTGATAGACAATCAGTGGAAATTAAATAAGGTCTGTAGATTATATTGTACCCATGTTACCTTCCTGATTATGATCATTGTACCGTGAATGATGTGATGTTAACACTTGGGAGATTTGGGGGAGGGATTATGGGAATTCTTGGTAGTAATTTTGTAACTTTTTTTCAAGTCTGAAATTATCTCAAAATGGAAAGTTGAGAAAAATGAAGGTACAGAAAGCATGCATGCTATATGCTTTTATGTAAGAAAATGGTAGAAACAAGCATTTATATATTTATTTTTCAGACAGAGTCTCACTCTGTTGCCCGGGCCAGAATGCCCTGGCATCAGCCCAGCTCACAGCAACCTCAAACTCCTGGACTCAAGTGATCCTTCTGCCTCAGCCTCCCGAGTTGCTGGGACTACAGGCATGCGCTACCATGCCTGGCTAATTTTTTCTTTTTCTTTTTTTTTTTTTTGAGACAGAGTCTCGCTTTGTTGCCCAGGCTAGAGTGAGTGCCGTGGCGTCAGCCTAGCTCACAGCAACCTCAAACTCCTGGGCTCAAGCAATCCTGCTGCCTCAGCCTCCCGAGTAACTGGGACTACAGGCATGCATCGCCATGCCCGGCTAATTTTTTCTATATATATTAGTTGGCCAATTAATTTCTTTCTATTTATAGTAGAGACGGAGTCTCGCTCTTGGTCAGGCTGGTTTTGAACTCCTGACCTCGAGCAATCTGCCCGCCTCGGCCTCCCAGAGTGCTAGGATTATAGGCGTGAGCCACCGCACCCGGCCTCAGCTAATTTTTTAAATATATATATTTATATATATTTTTAGTTGTCCAGCTAATTTCTTTCTATTTCTTTAGTAGAGTCAGGGTCTCCCTCTTGCTCAGGCTGGTCTTGAACTCCTGACCTCAAACGATCCACTTGCCTCAGCCTTCCAGAGTGCTAGGATTCCAGGCATGAACCACTAAGCCCAGCCAGCATTTATAGTTTTACTTGCTGGTATTTGCATATAAAAGCACTGAAAAGATAAATGAGAAATGAAGAAAAACTTACTTGTAGGGTACCAGATGGGGACTATGTGGGTGTGGCAGGGTGGGAGTGCGACTTCTCTGTCCACACTTTTTTAGATAGTTTTGCCTTTTGAATCATATACATATTATCTATCCTCTCTCTCAAAACAAACAAACAAACAAAAAATCCAGACAAACAAAAAACCAAAACTCAGCTAGATCACCTTGAGGCTCATTTTGGCAAAGATATTTTATTTCATACTTTCTAACCATTACCCTATGAGGTAGTTACTATTTTTTTTTTTTTTTTTGAGTCAGAGTCTTGCTTTGTTGCCCAGGCTAGAGTGAGTGCCGTAGCATCAGCCTAGCTCACAGCAACCTCAAACTCCTGGGCTCAAGCAATCCTCCTGCCTCAGCCTCCCAAGTAGCTGGGACTACAGGCATGTGCCACCATGCCCAAGTAATTCTTTCTATATATATTAGTTGGCCAATTCATTTCTTTCTATTTTTAGTAGAGATGGTGTCTCGCTCTTGCTCAGGTTGGTTTCAAACTCCTGATCTTGAGCGATCCACCCTCCTTGGCCTCCCAGAGTGCTAGGATTACAGGTGTGAGCCACCGTGCCCAGCCTTGAATTTAACAATTTGAAAATATACATTATAAAATGAACATTATGAAAAAGAGAGCTGGCCCTATCAGCATGTGACATATCACAATGACCAAGCACACAGGCTCTGTAATCAGGCAGACCTGGAATCCTAGATCTACCTCTTATGAGCTGTGCAATCCTGGGCAAACGATATAATCCCTGTGTAGCACTTTCCTCCTTACACAGTGGGTGTAACAACGTTGCCCGAGGTGTTGTGAGGACCGAATGAGGTGATGCAGGAGAAGCCCCAGCAATATGCCCAAACCATGGAAACTGTCCCCCTTCCCAGGTCCTCACCAACTGAGACAGACATCAGAGTCGGGCAGATGGAGATTAAACCAGCAGTTTTATTACTGGTAGACTTGTTGGAGAAAAATAGGAATATCAGTAATAGGTGTCTTTCTAAAAAATGATGCCTTGTGTCACCATTAATCCTGTTTTTCAACAAATTGTGTTATACTATCCAGGTCTACACAAAGAGGTCTTTTTTTTTCTTTCTTTCTTTTTTTTTTTTTGAGACAGAATCTTACTCTGTTGCCCAGGCTAGAGTGTCATGGTGTCAGCCTAGCTCACAGCAACCTCAAACTCCTAGGCACAAGCGATCGTCCTGCCTCAGCCTCCAGAGTAGCTGGGACTACCAGCATGTGCCACCATGCCCGGCTAATTTATTCTATATATATATTTTTAGTTGTCCAGCTAATTTCTTTCTATTTTTTAGTAGAGACAGGGTCTCACTCTTGCTCAGGCTGGTCTCGAACTCCTGACATTGAGTGAACCGCCCGCCTCCCAGAGTGCTAGGATTATAGGCATGAGCCACCGCACCTGGCCCAAAGAGGTCTTTTTTTAACCACATGCATCTTACTACTGCTTTGTTGATGCCTCTCCATTAGTTCATTCAAATAAGTAAAATAAAACTTCAAACTATTTTGGTAACTTTTGAAGATATCATAAGGTATCTTGTCTTTTTTTGTGTGGATTTTTTCCTCCTGGTTGTGGGTGCTTTGAATGGTTGGGACCAGGTAGAAACTGGAGGGAAGTGAGGGGAGGTGGGCTTGAACAAGGTGCTAAATGTCACAAGGGATTTTGTGAATTTCTTTTTTTTAATATAAAGTAATTAATTTGTAGTATTTTATAAAGACCCAGGCCGGTGTGGTGGCTCATGCCTGTAATCCCAGCGCTTTGGGAGACTGAGGCAGGAGAATTCTCTGGGTGTGGTGGCCCTGGGCTGTAGTCCTAGCTACTTGGGAGGCTGAGGCGGGAGGATTGCTTGAGCTCGGGAGTTTGAGGTCACAGTGAGTTATGATCACACCACGGCACTCCAGCCTGGGCCATAGAGTGAGACACTGTCTCAAAAAAACAAAACAAAACAAAAACAAAAAAAAACAAAAAAAGCATAGACTCAATTGCCTCTATTTACTAGATGCTTTTATTAGATGCCTAAGGTCTCAAACATGCCCTAATGCTCACATTTTACATTTCCAACAGCCAGAAACAGCGAGAAAACTCTGTTTTTAAATAAATATAAAGCATTTCCTCTCTTCCTTTTGTCCTATATATGTACACACATACACACACACACACACACACACACAATCAAAACCACAAACTCTGTGTTTTTGTTTTTTGCAACCTGGGCTCAGGGGCACTTTATTCTGTTTGTTTAAATTGTGGTGAAACCTGCGTAACATAAAATTTACCATGTAAGCCAATATTGAGTGTACGGTCCAGTGCATTAAGTACATTCCCATTTTGGTGCAACCATTGCCACCATCCATCTCCAGAAAGATTTTAGCAAAACACAATGTTTTGAAAACTTGTCAATTTTATTAAGTACCTCTCATTCAAATAGTAACAGCTGAGGAACAACATGGAGACACAGCCACCTCTGACTTCTCAGCGGCCACACATCAGAGGCAACAAAGAATCCCCTTCTGAAAAATTTCTTCCCATTTTATAATTTGTTACAACTCCATAGCAGTGTTGTTTTATGCAAACAAAATTTAAAACAGAGAACAAATACTTTGTCCTCTGCTGGTTTATTAAAAAAAAAACAAAACAAAAAAACCCCAAAGTTTGTAACAAGGTAACTATTTTATAGCCCTCCAAGCTCATTAAAACTACATTCTTCCTGTTGTGTTCTATCTCTTGGACAGGTATGTAATTAAGATAGATGGCGTGTGATCCTAAGAGCTCCCTTACCAGAGAATGTTCTGGCCAAATTCAGTTTGTTACATGATACTGCTCTTTTATATGTCCCTTAGTATAATACTTCTTAGCTGTCTCCATAATATCCGATGTAGGTCACTTTCCTTCCTAAAATGTTTTCTGCTATGGTTGTACCCATTAAGGACATTATTAATTCTGAGATCTGTGAATTTTACTGCTGAGTGGATAGACCTTTTTCTGGTATGAAGTGTGCATTCATTAAGACACTGAAACAAAGATTGTACTATGTTTGTGGGAGTTACCTTTCACTTTTTCTTTGTCTTCTAAAAATTTTTGAATCCTAGGAAAACAGGACAGGCCACTTTATTGGAGCGTGGTATCCAGAACTCTACCCTCCTCTGGGCTTAAGAAATGTTCTAGAATATTGTAAAGTGGGAACGGAGCACCCAGGATTCGGAGAGGGGGAGTGTGCAAAATTTCTGGGCATGAATGAGCATCCCCCTCCCTAGTAGTCGCCGGGAAGCGCTGACTGCGGGCAAGGAAGGGACAGCCTCGCCCAGGGAGGGACTGCTGGCTCCCACCGTGCTCCTTGAATTCTCACAGTGGCCTTGTGGCTATTTTTTTTTTCCTCATTCCTGTTTTAATGATTTCTTCACTCCCCCACCCCTCTTCCACCTCTGAGCCACCTCTCCCCCTAGTCTGGAATAATATTTTCTCGTTCCTCAAATCAAATCCACACTTAAGCCTCACATTTCCCAAACTTTTGTCTAGGCCTAGAGATCTCCAAGCCCAAAGGCTTTGGAAGCTATGCCTCAGGCCTCCTTTCATTCCTACCTTCCGTCTGTCACTCACACCCTGGAGGCAGGCAGCCCTTAAAGAGCAGAGACTTGAAAAGGAGAGGTGAAGCTATAAAGTGCAGAAAGTGCAAGATTTTCAAAAACATTGTCCCCACTTTGATAGAAAGAAGTGGATTTTCTCCGATATAAAATACAGTCATGTTCTATGCTTAGAAAATTGATCTGTGGCACAGTGGTCCCTTTTGGCCTTAAAAGATAGTTTCTTTCTTTCTTTCTTTCTTTTTTTTAAGCAATAAGAGAATTTGCTGCTGAGACACTTAAGGTCCTAGGAGGAAAATACTATTAGAGCTGGGAGCACAATTCTGGCTGCACATTAGAATCCCCTGGGAGAACTTTTAAAAAATGCCAAAAATAGAATGTCAGGACCCCAACTCTAGAGACTTGATTTAATTGGCCTGGGGATGAGGCCTTAAGCTAAGATATTTAAAAAAACATTTTTTTAAAAAAGAGATTAGGTCTCCCTTTGTTGCTCAGGCTAGAGTGCACTGGTGTGATTATAGCTCACTGTAGCCTCAAACTCCTGGGCTCAAGTGATCCTTCTGCCTCAGAATCTCAAGTAGCTGGGACTACAGGTACATGCCACCACACCTGGCTAATTTTTCTTGGGGATCTTACTATCTTTCCCAGGCTGGTCTTGAACTTCTAGCCTCAAGAGGTCCACACTCCCTCTTCAACCTCCCAGCGTGCTAGGATTACAGGTGTGAGCCATTGCACCGGCCTGGATTTCTTTTTCTTTTTTCGACCAGTCAAGTGCATGGATTTCTTTATTGTTGCAATTTATTTTCCCTTGATTTTTCGTTTATTGTGTGCATTGAAACACTTGTGGGAAAAATTTGTGGTCCTCTTTGGGCAAATCCTAGAGAGGCAGCACGGAGTCAAATACAAGCCTTTTTTGCCTTTTTTTTTCCTATTGAGAAACTCATTCTTTCAACATTTCCACTTACACTATAGGGTGTCCTGCCTTAAGAATGAATAAAAAGGCCAGGTGCGGTGGCTCTCGCCTATAATCCTAGCACTCTGGGAGGCCGAGGCTGGCGGATTGCTCGAGGTCAGGAGTTCGAAACCAGCCTGAGCAAGAGCGAGACCCCGTCTCTACTATAAAGAGAAAGAAATTAATTGGCCAACTGATATATATATATATATATACACACACACATATATATATATATAGTAGCCAGGCATGGTGGCACATGCCTGTAGTCCCAGCTACTCGGGAGGCTGAGGCAGCAGGATTGCTTGAGCCCAGGAGTTCGAGGTTGCTGTGAGCTAGGCTGATGCCAAGGCACTCACTCTGGCCTGGGCAACAAAGCAAGACTCTGTCTCAAAAAAAAAAAAAAAAAAGAATGAATAAAAAAAAAAAATTAAGTGGTGGTTTCTCTGTCTTTCTGTCTCCCACAGAATAAGACTGTGTTAATGGTACACTCAGCTTCATTACCTTCCTCCATACTTTACATGAACACAATGATTTTTCCAAAAGCTACTTAGAACCTTTAAATATTAATTAGGCCCCACTCTTCTGCTATGGGCCACATAAATATCACCTCCCTTTCCTGCCCTGCGTATTCAGGCCACTGAGATTGGGTTACTAATCCAAGGCCGTGTGGCAAGTCTCTATTGGAATTTAGATGGGCTAGGCCATTCCCGTGATAAGCCTGAGAACTTGTTCTCTAGTGGCATTTCCTGACTGGCTCTGCATGTGTTCATTCATTCATTCATCAAACATTTACTGAACACCTGCTATGTGCTAGTGGCTAGAGACTCAGGGAGGAATTGGACCCAGTCTCTCTAGTGAAGGAGCTTAGTATGTGAGAAGGCTGAATTATAAATAAATAGGTTCTATGATAAGATAGTCTCCACAAGGCAGAAAGGGAGGACAGAGGAGGATTTCTCAGAGGAGGAGGGACTTGAACAGAACCTTTACAGATTAGAGCAAGAGGAAAGGGTATTTTATTTTATTTTATTTTTTTTGAGACAGAGTCTCGCTTTGTTGCCCAGGCTAGAGTGAGTGCCATAGCATCAGCCTAGCTCACAGCAACCTCAAACTCCTGGGCTCAAGCAATCCTGCTGCCTCAGCCTCCCAAGTAGCTGGGACTACAGGCATGCACCACCATGCCCAGCTAATTTTTTCTATATATATTAGTTGGCCAACTAATTTCTTTCTATTTATAGTAGAGATGGGGTCTTGCTCTTGCTCAGGCTGGTTTTGAACTCCTGACCTTGAGCGATCCGCCCGCCTCAGCCTCCTAGAGTGCTAGGATTACAGGCGTGAGCCACCGCGCCCGCCGGAAAGGGTATTTTAGATGGAGGAGCTTGGACAGTGGGCCCAGAGTGCGGGTGCGTGGACAGGTGTGTGGCCCCGAGTGGAGTCATCGGGCAGTCTGGGCCAGGTGGTGCCGTGCTTTCCATGCCTTGCCAAGGGCTTCCATTTCTTTCTGTAGGCCTAGAATGTTTGCCTGCCCAAGGGACTCTAGAATTTCAAACAGACAGTTATTTATTGCGTTAAGTCCCTTCCCCTAGCACTTGTAAGAGTGAACGCTTTGAAAAGTGAATAGCTTAAGACCGAGATGCTTGTCTAAAAATGATAAGCACCCAGGGAATACGCTCCCCTCTGCCCCTGCTCAGAGCCAGGCCTTGCTGGAGAGGACATGGCTGGTCTCCCTGGAGGGCAGAGAAGTTGCTATGGTGCCATGCTTGTGGAACCTGCTGGAAATCTGACCTCTGGGGTTCTGGGGGAAGCTGTTCATGGGGGGCAGTGTCTTGGTGGAGTCGCTCCACTAATGAAACAACCTGGGGTGGGGGCACAGCGCCAGGAGGAGCTGCTGGCTGCTTGGGGAAATGCGGCCTTTCCTGTATTCTGCGTCACTACTTGGATGTTATTTATGCTGTGGCATTCATTTGAATATTTTTGTATCAAGTAGTTCATGTATATAAAATGCGGAGAGAAAGAAATGATTTTTCTCTATGCTTCCTCCTGAAAATTTCTCTTCTGGCAAGTCGCTGCAGTTGACAAAAAACAAACAAAAACCAACTTTCTACAGGCTCAATAACCATAGTGAAGGGAGCAAGACTTACACTGAATAAAAATAAAGGAAAACGGGGGACATGGGCAATATACGTAACCTCAACATTTGTACCCCCATAATAAGCTGAAATAAAAAAATAAATAAAAAAATAAAGGAAAAGGTGCTCTTAGAAATTTCAGAAGCTTTGCTTGGAAGTGTCTGCCTGAGGTTGAGGCTGGGGTCTTGAGCATTCATCTCGACAATAGCAGCATCTAAGCAGTTTCTCTGATAACTGACCTCCTCTGCCTCTTTGTCTTTGCCCCCCACTGCTCCCCTTATTTTTGTTATCAGCAGAATATCTGTCTAGAAGAGAGGGGCCATTGCTGATGAGATTTTCTTGACAGTTAAATATTGACTGAGTGAATACGCTCTGCAGGTCCTTGTAAGGGTCTATGTGAGAAGTGGATTAATGGCATTGGGCACTGCCCCCTCCTTCAGGGATCCTCACCCTTTGGCCTCCATCAAAGACCCCCCTGGTTCTTCCCAACAGCTCTCAGGGGCGCTTCTCTTTCTCCTTGGGTTGACACCCTCTGCTTCCCCTGCCTTAAGTGAGGGCACTTCACTCTCCTTTCTGGCACCTGGTCAGGCCCTCACTCTCCTTTCACCCTGCACCTGCATGCTGCCCAGGTCCGTCCCTCCACTTCCCAGCAGCCCTGGGGGGCTTTCCTACCGAAAAGCTCCACCCTTACCTCACCCTCCATAGAACCTTCGGCAGCTCTCCTAACCAACTTTCTCTTTCCCCATAGCCCCTCTTCCCGGTGCTCCAAGCCACCCACTCCGGAACCAGCTTTGTCTCTGCCATTTCCACTCCCTCACTGCACACATCTGGTCATCAAGTCTTAGGAGCCTTCTCTGGAAATTTCTCTCTTTCCTGTCCCTCCCTACTGCCATCCCCCTTTGTTACCTTGCTAGTTCCTAGGCTGCTGGTTTCTGCCATCCCTCGTTTCCAGGGCCGTTTAGGAGCTCTCTGTTGAATGCAGGTTCCATTCCAACCCTTTTGAGGTTCCTGGAACTGTGTGGTTGACTTGAGCCGCCTCACTTTGGTATTTGAAGCCTTTTTTCATCTTTGGGCCCCATTCTTGCTTTCTGATATGCCTCCTCCCGCCTTCTAGCAGGGGGGGGCCATGCCAAGGCACCTTCCTCCTGTCTTCCTCAGCTCAACTGCCTGGAGCCCATTATCTCCAGAATAGCTCAGTCCCACTTCCTCCAGGAAGACTCCCTGGGCCATGCTCCTTCCTTCGGACTTTTACCTAGCACCTTTTATTTTTCTTTATTGTCAATGAATCACTATTACTTTCTGAAGTCCTTTTATATTGTTATTTTGAATTATTGAATTTCCAAGTGTCTATTTCATTTCTTATGTCAGCAAACAGTTTCTCATTAAATACAGGTCGTGTTGCATTTTTATATCTATTTTCTCAGGGAATTCTCACAACCTGGTGGAGTAGCCTGCTCCTCACCTTACAGATGAGGAAACTGAGGCTCAGAAATGATAACGTATACTCTGGTTTCTCTTCAGATCGTATACATCTTTCGCCTTTTATTAAAGATTTCCGTGGAGAGGAACAATTAAAAAAAAAAAGAAAAAGAAAAAAGAAATGATAACGTTTTTGCCCAAGTTCTCACAGCTAGTCAGCAGCATGTCACAGTTTCCCCTGGGATGGGCCTAGACTAGAACCTGAAAAATGGCTTCTAGTCCCAGCCCTGCTACTATCAGCTCTGTAACCGTAGGCAAGTCGCTTTTCTGCCTCTCTGATAGACATTTACATTGGCTTTTCTTTTTTCTTTTCCACAAACAGGGTCTTACTATGCTGCCCAGGCTGGACTTGAACTCCTGGGCTCAAGCGATCCTCCTCGCTCAGCCTCCTGAGTGGCGGGGACTTACAGGCGCACACGCCACCATACCAGGCGAGGCGACTGTGATCTTGAACCACCCCACGAGTGTCTAGACATAGTAGGTGCTCAATAAATACACGTAGGTTAGACGTGGTAGAAGAAAAGACCTACACCTTAAGTTTCTGACTAGTTGGGGAGGAAAAGGCTGCGCGGAGGGTAAGGGGGAAACTGAGTCGGGACAGTGGGGGGCGCGGAACAGGGAAGGCTTCCCGCAGACGGGGGATTCGGAAAGGTCGAGGAGGGGAGGCGGCGGGAGGACAATCCGGTCTGGGGAGCAGGAGGACTAAGCGTCGCGGGAGGAGAGCGGGGCTCGAGGTGGGGTGCGGGCGCGGGGCGGAGGGAGGGCGCGCCGGGGACCGAGGCCGAGTGCGGGCGCAGTGCGGGGAAATCTGTCGCGAGGGGCCAGGCTGGGCGGCGGGAGGGCCGGGCCGCCCGGGAGGGGCGTCGGCGCGGGCTCGGGGCCGGGCGCACGGTCTGGCGCTCCCGCCCGGCCCGGCCCGGCCCCTCCCCCGGGAGGGCGGGCGCGGCTGCGGGGCGGGGCGCGGGCTCGCCCGGCCTCCCGGCGGCGGCGCGGGCCCTGCACTCCGGCCGGGCTCCGGGGCTGCGGCGCGAGCGGGACCCCGAGGTGGCGGCGGCGGCGGCGGCGAGTGAGTCAGGGCGAGAGCGGGCGTGCGTGCGAGGGGAGCGGGCCCCGGGGCCGAGGGGCCACCCAGGGCGGCGGGACCCCGAGGGGCGCGGGCTCCGCCGGGTGCGCTGCGCCCAGCCCGCGCGTCCGCCCTCGGAGCGGCGCGGCGCCCGCCGCCAGGGGCGCGGGTCCCGGGGCTGAAGGTGCGCTCCTGGCGCCCGCGCCGCGCCCTGCCCTGCCCGGAGACGTGCAGGACCCAGGGCGACTCCTGGGGGCCTCGCGTCGGCGCGGGGCAGGGAGCAGGGGCTCCAGGACCTTCCTCTAGTGGAGAGGGGTTGGCTGCCTTCGCACCGCTACTTGCAGCCTCGGGCTTCAGCGACAGCTGGGAGCGACCCACGCGCAGCGCCGCAGTCCCTGTCCTGTCTTGTACTTAATTCTTCGGCATGCTCGTCCGGCCCGTCCCATGAAAAGAAAGGGGACCTCCTCTCTGTCACCGGCCGTCTCCACCGCTGCACCGGCCAGGCAGGTCATCCCTGGAAGCCCCTGCCTCACTGAGAGCGCGTATCCTCGCTTTCAGAGGGACTTTTCCAAGTTGCATCACTGTTTGGCCTCTAGACAGGTAGCTTGGCTGTCGTGTTGGAGTTAGTTACACAGGATTTTAGAAACTTTGTGTATTCGCTATGTGTGTCCCCCCCCCGCCCCCCGCCCCCAAGGAAGCAGTACCCTTCCAACGCTGCCTGTGCTGCTCAAAGCACGCTGGAAATTCTTTTGGGGACATCTGGAGAGTTTTAAAAATTACTGGTGCCTGTGTTCCACCTCCAGAGATCCCGATTCCATTGGTGGGGGTTGCCGCCTGGACAGTGGAATTTTTAAAAGCCCCCTCCCTCCCCCCCAGGTGATTCTAATGTGCAACCAAGTTAGAGAACCTCTGCTTTAGGGATTGCTCCCACTGGGCGATTTTTGAACCACTAAAGATCAATCCTGATATAGAACACATGTCAGGCGCTCCTGAGTCTTCTATAATCCACCTCTCCACCTGGACACCTTGTTGGTTGGTGCATTCCTACCTTAGGCTGCAGATGGTGCCTTTTTGAAGTTCCCTTTGTTTCTACCTCTCTGTTTACAGTAAGTATTGCCAGGTACTTTCTGCCAAGGAGTTGGGAGTTGTAGGTATTAGTACCAGGGAGTCCTTGTGGGGGTCAAGGTTATAAGATAAGGTTGTCCTCTTCAGGGAAAACCCAGTGATAGTTTGACTCGTCATATTTGGAAAGGATTTCAGATTAAAAGGAGTACAAATACTTTAGGAATTGGTTAGCTCTTGGATTCCCCCCCGCCCCCACATACAGAGAGAATGGTTTTGCATAAATGTGGGGAATTTTCCTTTAAGAAGCAAAGTTAACAAGATCTTTAAGGGTTTGTGGTTGATATTTGTGTTAATGTGTGAGCATTTGTTAATAGGTTAAATTCTTGATGTGTGATCAAGCCCTGCAGATGTAACACAGTGTATATTTCTTGTTGATAGAATAATATCTGAGTTAGGGAATTAGTGCCTTACAATGGAATGGCACATCTGAGATGACACCTCAGACTCCTGTCAAATGATCTTAAAAATGATACGGAAATGGGACTAAGGAAACTTTGAACTTAAGTGTATAATTGCCTGAATTAGATCATATATATTAAGAAAGTGTGTTTTCACTGTCCTTGTTATTAACATGATAGTCTCTGGGGAGCTTGCTTAATTTACCATTGTACCCCAAGTATGATGTTTGTATAAGATTCCCACCTGAATGTTGCTACCTGGCCACACATCAGTGGATTTAATTTTTTTCTTAGGTGCTGGCCCTCTGTATTGTATCATATTATTAGCAGGGGGATGGCATACTCTCATGCCCTCCAGAGGTGAAGGAACGTTTGTGCTCATTTCTAGCTCCTAACATGAGTCAAAAGAATGTTCATTTAGAAAAATAAAAAAAAATTATATAATTTTGCCCACTTGGTTTTTCTCTTTACCTTCCACCACCATGCTCTGCTCCTATCGCTGTACTCACTTGCTGGAAGTGTGCCCACTCTGGGAGACGTCTTAATTGTCTTGGCTCTGGCTGGAGAATGGAGGTTACATGGAGTGCATGGTCTCACAGGGTGGCCCCTGACCCCAGTCCTCACCCTTTGGGGAGCAAGACCATATGGAAAGTATTTTACTACTTTTTTTTTTTTGGACCATGCCAACAAAATAAAGCCATATTATTGCATAGTTTGTTAACTTGAAAATCTTGTCTCAATTTTGGGAAAAAAATGTTTCTTTGAGGCTGCTGTTGAACTCTTGGTGTCTGAAAAGTTGCACCTGAACAGCAGTAGTTATACTGGGAATATAATATATATATATTTTTTGAGACAGTCTCACTCTGTTGCCTGGGCTAGAGTGCCGTGGTGTCAGCCTATCTCACAGCAACCTTAAACTCCTGGGCTCAAGCGATCCTTTGCCTCAGACTCCCGAGTAGCTGGGACTACAGGCATGTGCCACCATGCCTGGCTAATTTTTTCTCTCTATATATTTAGTTGGCCAATTAATTTCTTTCTATTTTTAGTAGAGATGGGGTCTTGCTCTTGCTCAGGCTGGTTTCAAACTCCTGACCTTTGAGCGATTCGCCCGCCTTGGCCTCCCAGAGTGCTAGGATTACAGGCGTGAGCCACTACACTCGGCCTGGGAATATAATATTAATAATACATTCTGGATCCTCCCCCCAAAAAAAGAAAAGCAAAAGAAAAAGTATATGTAAATGTGGACCTAAATAGATTTATTGAAATTTCTCACTTTGCAGTAGCAGCTCTAATATTCTAAAGTGATTAAAAGAAAGTTAAGAAAAATATGAAGAGTTAGTGAGGGGCTTCTTCATTTAGGGAGAGGGTATATAGCATCCAGAAGAGACCTTGATTCATGTTAAGAATTGACTGCCCTGTCGGCTTCCTCTTTTTTTTTTTTAAATTAATTTTCTGTACTGATGGGGTGAGGGATGGTGAGAGAAATTCAATGGCCTTTTTAACTTTCCCCCTTGAAACCCATTTAGAGATGCCATTGATGTTTTTTAAAAAGCCAACCAATTTTGTGCTTTTCCTTTCTTTTCCTCCTCTGATCCTGGCACTTAGCAGTTAAATGGCTGAGAAGTTGGCATCGGAACAGGAAAACAAAGTTCAAGGGGAATTGAAAATTGGGTAACTTTTCCCCGGATGACCAAGTGCTTACTTTATGCCGGCATGTGACATTGCTCTTATCAAGAAACAAATTATGACATGAAAACCCTAAAAATGGAAAACAAAAAAAAAAAAAAAAAAAAAAAGGGAGGGATACTTGATGGGAGTAGCTCCAGGGTTGACTGGCCTTCACGGAGGAGGGAAAGCTTGCTGGAGTTTTTCCATCAAACATTCCGGTTCCAAACCCCTTTCCCTCACCCCCCCCTTCTCTACCCCCCAAACCAATAGCCTTGGGAGAGACAGTACTTCACCTTCAATTCATGATGAGGGTGTTTTTTTCCCTCGTTATCCACTCATTGAGCAAATACTTATGAAGCCTCTATGGCTGGCAAAGCTCTGTGTTACCCACTGAGTTGCTGAGGCTGCAGTCCCTGAGTAAGGAGCCCACAGTCAGGTGAGGATGGAGACTGTGGTGGCAGTAAGTTAGGAACTTCTATAATTGAGATAAACACAGAGACCATGGGTGCTGCGGGGCACCTGGTTGGCCTCACCTGGGTAGATGCCTCCATTCATTGGCACAGTAGCCATAAGAAACACTTTACTTGGATTTAAATTACAGCATATTAAGTCCTTACATTAACTTTTTTTTTTTTTGAGACAGAGTCTCACTCTTTTGCCTGGGCTAGAGTGCCGTGGCGTCAGCCTAGCTTACAGCAACCTCAAACTTCTGGGCTCAGCGTTCCTTCTGCTTCAGCCTCCTGAGTAGCTGGGACTACAGGCATGCGCTGCCATGCCTGCTAATTTTTTCTATATATTTTTAGTTGTCCAATTAATTTCTTTCTATTTTTAGTAGAGATGGGGTCTCGCTCTTGCTCAGGCTGGTTTCGAACTCCTGACCTTGAGCGATCCTCCCGCCTTGGCCTCCCAGAGTGCTAGGATTACAGGCGTGAGCCACGGCGCCTGGCCCACATCAACTTTTAAATGACTGATTTTGGATACATTTCTTACTGGGGAGAGGGAAGGGCACAGGTGTCCCATCCTGCAGAGGGCAGATTCTGGCAGATGCCTGGAGAACAGGGACATTTCCTCTGGGTGGGAAGCTTGCGGAGAATGTGGCTGGATGCATTTTTGGCATGTTGGTAACTGGGAAAGTGTAAGCTTAGTTGTGGCTGCCTCTGCAACAGCGCTGGTAAGAGAACACAAAGCATCTGTGAAAGCAAAGCGGCAGCCATCGGACTTTTGAGAGCAAGTGGTTTGGTTTGTGTCTATGCCTCCAGCCAGTGGGCGGACATTCGTTCTTCGTCATACATTGTCACTTTAGCTCAGGTTTCCTTGGACAGTCTGAAAGCTGGACTTCACACTGTTTTTCCTTTGGGAAGGTGGTTTCCAAAGAGCTGAGCCATAGGGCCAATAACCCTGCAGTTGTAAGAATAGTTACGATTTGTTTATGGACCACTTTCCCAGTGCCAGGTAGCAGGCTCAGCACTTCCCTTCCATTGCTCTGAACGCTTACATTCCTGCGTGGCAGGTGGCAGTGAGTGCATTTTACAGGTAGGGAAACTGAGGCTCAAAGAAGCGCTGGATCCTGCAGAGGCTCACAGTGCTGGAAAGAGGCAGAGTTTGAGGTTCCTTCCACTGTTTCTTGTGCCTCTTAAGCAGAGCTGATTAGGAAATTGTGTTCTCAGTGCTTTGTTTATTTATTTTTTTAACATCAAGGTCTTCTTAGATCTGGGCTGATTTATTGTTTTCCTCTACCAGATGAGGTGTAATAGTAGTCTGAAAACCATTCTGCGGCCATGTGATTCCAAGGGGAATTTTATGGAATCCTACTTTTCTAGGTAATTTAAAGGAGACGGTAGGTCAGGCTGTTCAGAAAGGCTCTGGATGGGTCCCCTAATCCTAGGTTAGAGATATGTTATCTCCACATTTCTCCATGTTCTGCAAACTTTCTGAGTTTCTGTAGATAATTAGTTGTTGGGTGAGAGATTAAAAACAAAATTCAGCGCTAGACGTTCCGGAGTAAAACGAAGCTGTGCATATCCAATTCCTGTTTGTGTGGTACTCCTGGCAAAACCAAAACTTTGCTGCATAGTAATTACCTCGAACTCTCAAAATTACAGGTGATAGGGGCTTAGAGGCCATGTGGAGCTATCATTAGTGGCGATGAGTTTCACGCAGTGAATGAGTGTCCATTACTGCGGCAGGCTGTAGCCTATTTCAACCCGGCAAGGATCAGCTAGGGACCATTTCCAGGGACTTAGTGGAGGGTCGTCATGGAGTTAGAATGTTTGGGATTAGAGGACGCGGCATTTGTTATGAAGGTGAAATATTTTTGCCAGCCTGGCCGGAAGCCTCTTTGTTGACCGGGCGGAGTTTATTCCCTGCTGCCCAATCACAGGGATTTCTGCTTGCCTTAGGTAGAGTATGTAATGGTTCAGGTCACTGCTTTGTACTTCTTTTTAGGTCTGTAAAGCCTCTTTATTATTAAAATATCTTTCACCGGTACTTATCTCATTGCTAGAGGATTGGGGAAGGTGACTATGATTTTCTAGAGTTGGCCTCAATGTTTAATTTTCATGGTTTTGACCTCTTCCCTTAGTTTTCTATCCTCATATTCAATTGCATTTGAATCGGTTCCTTTGTTTCCCCTTGCAAATTTATAGTGCATACGGGGCAGAGGAACTGCTGTGATCATTGCTCCCCAGAACCCCATTTTCCCGGTAAGAAAGCTGGCTCCATGAGGTTGGGAGACAGGTACCTAGTGGGAATTTGGGGATTCCAGGGTGCACTGTCGGACGTTCAACATCTGGGGTCTTTTGACCTGATTACTAAAGAAAAAGAAATTGGCCCAGTGTTCAAAGTCATGAGGCAGTTCTAGTATAGCCTATGAACTAACTACTATATATCCTTGAACTTCATTGAAGCTGTCTTGATAGCTTAAGAAAAAAAAAAAAGCGTTGATTCCCCACCATTTTGGGCTTATGTGCTTTTTATTCTCTTTTCTAAAAACAGTGACTTACTCAGAATTACAGCAGCAGCTTAAAAGTTGATTAGCTTTTCTCCTTGCCCTAATCAAAGTATCAAAACCTGGAAAGTTTACTTCCAGTGGTGATTACTGTGAAAGCTTTAGGAGCTAGAGAGGAACTGATAAGGAACAGAGGGAGAGATAAGAGAGAAGGAGAGAATAGTTTGCCCAGGGACTGCAGGATAGAGTTTACCAAACTTAAGGTTGCTTTTACTTGTGAGTTTCAGGTTTGGAGCTTGAGCACCTTTGTGCCCAGATGTGGCCAGACCTGCTCAGCCCTCACTATCTGTGCCGCCCTGGGCCACCTGTAAACTTTGGGGACTGGGGGTGCTGAGAAGGGTGGGGAGTGTTTCACAAAAATAAGAGAGAGTTCTTATATGCGTTTCAAGTCCTGATGGCCAATGTTTTCTGCTTGTGTTTGCTTAAAGCATTGTTATTTGGAAGGCATTGTGATCAAGGCCTGCGGAACTTTGTATTTTTTCTTTGGAGTCGAGGACAAACTCGCTGGACAAACTCGCTGGTAAGGTTCAAGCCCACCATCTGTTTTCCCAGGGTGAGGTACAGTTTCACATTTAAACACACGAGCCAGGAGAAAGTAGTTTTGCGGTATTTTCATTCCTCCTTCTCACCGTGGGTCTCCCCTACATGGATTGGAAGCCCCGTGTGCCTGTTCCAGGGAGTGTGGTTCTGGGCAAGTTCCTCTTCCATTTCGGGTTTGTTTCCTCATCTGCAAAATGGGAGTGTGACGTTGTCAGGGCCACATCTCTTTGACATAGTCTGGTGGTTCTCAAACAGGTTTGACGATATTTGGAGATATTCTTGGTGGGTGGCGGGGTGGTGGTGGCGGCTACTGGCATCTAGCTAGTAGAGGCCAGGGATGCTGCTAACTCTCCTACAATTCCCAGGACAGTCCCCCACGACAAAGCATTATCCAGCTTTAAGACGTCAGTAGTGCCAAGGCTGAGAAACCCTGGCAAGGTGGAACCTCAAACAGTGGTAGCTCTTCTAAAGGTCTCTGATCAAAGGGAGCTACAGGCCAGTGACAAAGATCCCTCCTTTCTTAAGTAGGGTGGGAAGAATGGAATTTAACCTTTTATTGATGTTTCTGGGTTGCCCCATAGGTGCCCCTGAAGTGAGATCAGCCACTTTATTCTCCATTAAGTGTGCCTTAACTGCATCTGCAATTGTTTGCGTCATTCACATGTAAATAACCATGCTGAAACCAGTGAGTCCCTTAACAGCTCAGGTATTCACTCCCAGCCCTTGAGGAAGCCTCCAGCAGAGTGGCGCCGTCTGGGGCCAGTGACAGCCTCTGCCCAATTCTCTAGCTTTTCTCCTCCGTGAAGGGACAGGCAATCATTTGACCCTCCCATCTCCTGTTGTGCCTAGGACTACATAAAATGACTCTGCACGTGTGAAAATAGCTCTACACACGTGAAGATGCGTGATTCCTAAGGCATGCCTTTTGAAAGCGTGTTTTATTTTTTTGTTGTTTTGTTTTTTTGAGACAGAGTTTCACTCTGTTGCCTGGGCTAGAGTGCTGTGGTGCCAGCCTAGCTCACAGCAACCTCAAACTCCCGGGCTCAAGTGATCCTTCTGCCTCAGCCACCCGGTAGCTGGGACTACAGGTATGCGCCACCATGCCCGGCTAATTTTTTTCTAGATATTTTTAGTTGGCCAGTTAATTTGTTTCTATTTTTAAGTAGAGATGGGGGTCTCGCTCTTGCTCACGCTGGTTTCGAACTCCTGACCTTGAGCGATCCTCCCTTGGCCTCCCAGAGTGCTAGTGAAGGTGTCTTTTAGAGGGCCCAGTTCATAGGTGATCACTCAGGGCCACTAACAAATGACAAGGGCTCAACGGTGAAAGAATATCTGGGTCGTGGGCAAAGTGGTAAACTAGGCTCCCAAGACAGTTCCTGTAGCAGTGTGTGTGACTTGGTAGCAGTGTGGCCCGGTGGTTGGCAGCAGGAAGTATGGCATAAGGTACCTGGCTACCCTACGTGTCTAGATGCAACCTTTGGCTTCTCTGGTATTTGTTGTGTGACCCTGGGCAAGATACTTGACCTCGTTGTGCCTCGGTTTCCTCACCTGTAAAATGAACATAATGATAATGACAACAGTGACATCCATCTGAAGATTGGTGTGAAGATTTAGTGACTTGTCCCTGGGAAGTGCCCGGTGAAGGTAAAAGCTTAGCTCAATACAGGAGTTGTTGGTAAAATGATATTTATTTCATCAATATTTTGGCCTGTAGCATGTGTATTTGTACTTGGGTTCAGGAGCTGAAAAAGGATCTTTCTGGAGTTCCTGGTCTTTTTTTTCTTGGCAGTAAAATACACACAACGTAAAATTTCCATTTTCACCAATCTGAAGTGCACAGTGCATGCCATTAAGTACATTCACAATGTTGTACAACCATCACCACTATCTAATTCCAACACTTTTTACCCTCCCCCCAAACAGAAACCCTGTACCCCTTAAAGCAGTCATTGCACATTCCTCTCTCCCCCTGCCCCTGGAAACTGCTCGTCCATTTTCTGACTCTATAGAACTGCCTTTTTTGGATATTTCATATCAGTGAATTTCATGCAATAGGTGACTGTTTGCATCTGGCTTCTTTCACGTAGCCTGAGGTTTTCAAGGTTCATCTGTGCGTTGTATAACAACCTGTGTCAGCACTTCGCTGCTTGTTACCTTGTGTCTTTTTTGCAGAGTTCTCCAAGCCTCAGTTTCATGAGGCCTGTTGTTGTCCCAAGTTGTGTTTTGTTTTCAAACTTCAAAATGCATGCCTTTCTTCATTTATTTCAGTCCTTTGTGGCCAGCCTTATGTTTTCCACTTTTCCCAGCCAGTGCTTCTAATGACCCTTGAAATGAATATTGGAATGAAGCGCTCATGCCAGGTTCTTGCTGCCGCCGGGGAATAGGTCTTATTGGGTATTTTATTTCTGCTGAAGACTTAGCAGCAGGAGCACACACGGGGGCCCGAGCTGTGTGCTTCATTTCCCCCATGACAGCGTGGCAGATTTTAAAAACAAGTGTCTGGAAAACACCCACCAGGCCCCTTTTATTCATGGGTTTAAAAGCTTTCCACAATGAGAAGTGGCCCTCAATTAAGTCCTTTAATAAAAACCTCCCTCTGTTTTAAAGCATTCTTGGGAAGTGTTTACATTTAACGCCACTGCAGGCTTCTAAATGAGGAGCTGTGGAGTGAGTGATCCTTAACCTGTGACTTTAATAATATCCTTTGCTTTAGCTCTCCAGGTGGAGGCCTGGGCTAGATTGTAGCTTTTCATTGACCCAGACTGGACGCAGAGATGGGGGTGGGGCCAGGGGGTGGAGGACATTCCTGACTGTATCCTGCCCTTCTCAGCTGAAGCTGCATAGACATGTAAAACCAGCTCACCGGACCTGGGGAGCATTTCCCTACCTGGGAAAGGCAATTCCCCACTTCCCTTCTCCTCCTGCCTTCTGACCCTCTCAGCAGGGGTCAGTGAGCAGAGGTGAAGGCATCAGGAGAGCAGTGCCAGTCTTCTGAGCTGTGCCTGTGTGGGGGGTGCCCTGATGGCCGGAGGAAGCTCTCCTTTTGTCTCTGCCTTCTAGAGGGTGAGTCGGCACTGCTGCGAAGAGGAAGCAGGCTGCTTTTAGCTCTGTGGAAAACTTTCAGATTTGTCATAGAGGAGTGTCCGGGGAAAAGCTGTGTCCTGAAATAAAGGAAGTTCTGGGAGGCTCTTTTCTTTGTGCTGCTTTTCTGGGGACCCTCATTGTGCGGGACGAGGACAGGAGGGTAAGGGCAGTCCAGAGTTGCTGGCCCAGGTTGGGGTCTTACAGAGGCTGCAGAAGAGCCCGGATTCTGGGCTTGGCCTGCTGGGTCCAGATCCCTGCTCTGGGGTTCCGTTATGTGGGTTCCTACGGGTAGGGTGCTTGGAACCCTGTCTGGGGACCGAGCCGTATGTGTTTGCTCTTATTACCAGACTGACACTTCACTTTGGTGAATTCCCAATTAGAATCACAGCCATGCTGCTTGTTATCAGAGCTAATTCTCCACTCCCAGCAAGTGTGTCCAATCGGCGGGACAGGCTGATGTCACTGGGCCCCGAAGAAAACCTGACGGGCAGATGGAGAAATTACGCTTGACAAATCTGAGTTCTTGGAGGGAGAAAATAAATGTGAGAAGGGCCAACCAGTGGATGTAGATTTTTCTGGACACTTCTGGACTTCCTGGCTTTGGTTATTAAATGTGTGCATCTCTCACAGCTTTTTGAGCATAGGGGAATGTAAGAAGGAGTATGGCCAAACTGGTAGTGTCCTGCCGAGGAGGAGAATGCATGGAGAAACCTTCACATTTGCAGACGAAACGGAATTCCTCTAAAAGTAAAATGGAAAGACATTGGAGGGAAACTTTTTTTTTAATTTAAATTTTATTTATTTATTTATTTATTTATTTATTTATTTGAGACATGGTCTCACTCTGTTGCCCGGGCTAGAGTGAGTGCCGTGGCTTAGCCTAGCTCACAGCAACCTCAAACTCCGGGGCTCAAGTGATTCTCCTGCCTCAGTCTCCCAAGTAGCTGGGGTAGCTGGGACTGCAGGCATGCACCACCATGCCCGACTAATTTTAATTTTTTTTCTATATATTGGCCAATTAATTTCTTTCTATTTATAGTAGAGACGGGATCTTACTCTTGCTCAGGCTAATTTCGAACTCCTGACCTTGAGCAATCCTCCCATCTAGGCCTCCCAGAGTGCTAGGATTACAGGCGTGAACCACCGCACTCAGCCTGTTTTTGTTTTTTAAAATTTAAATTTTAGACACTACTTGTCAACTATACTTTTATATATTTGTCAACTATACATGTCAACTATACTTTTATATATTTAGTTTTTTTTTTTGGGACAGTCTCACTTTATTGCCCAGGCTAGAGTGAGTGCCATGGCGTCAGCCTAGCTCACAGCAACCTCAAACTCCTGGGCTCAAGTGATCCTGCTGCCTCAGCCTCCCAAGTAGCTGGGACTACAGGCATGCGCCACCATGCCCGGCTAATTTTTTCTATATATATTAGTTGGCCAATTAATTTCTTTCTATTTATAGTAGAGATGGGGTCTCGCTCTTGCTCAGGCTGGTCTCAAACTCCTGAGCTCAAACGATCCGCCCACCTCGGCCTCCCAGAGAGCTAGGATTACAGG
>VSMD01125693.1:0-86727 GCA_008750895.1 Mirza zaza | reverse complement strand
GGGCTAGGATTACAGGCGTGAGCCACTGCGCCCAGACGTCTTCTTGAATTTTGGAGGCCATAAATCTTTGCAAGTCAAGTTAGGTTTTTATTGTCTTCTCAGATCCTTCTGCATTCAAGTTTTGTTTTCCAGTATTCTTGGAAGATATAGAAGAAGGTATGACAGGGTCTAGAATTTAGATAAAAGCCAGGAGCTGTGAAACTATTGGCTAAAAACTAGAATGTATAGACCGCCAGAAGTTAGGGCTAGTCTCCTGCCTGGTGGTCTTGCCACAAGGGGCTGGTGCATAGAACAGGCAGTACCATTGACCTTCTGCCCTCCCCTGGTCCCTCCACTTAATGTAAGAAAAGGATGAAGGAGATGAAGGGCATGTCCTTTTAGGGAGGACCACAAAAAGTGGTCTTACTTTCCTTTTCTTCTTATGAAGCAGTGATCTTTCCTCTCCAAAGCCAAGAGATGGAGTCTCTAAGAGAGTCCCTTATTTTGGTTGAGGGTAACTTCCAAATAAGGGAATCTGGCATTTTCTACAGGATGCTTGATGAGCTGTAGAACCTACAGGCACAACTTGAATGCCTTCAGAGTTGTAAGAGAGAGAATTCTTGGAGAATGCACTGTAAACCTAGAAGTTCTCTTAAATTATAGGGTGATTACATGGTTTTTGCCCAAACTGAGCGACTTTGAGAGTAAAAGGGGACACTTTAATTTTCTTCAGACAATAAGTGTGAAA
This sequence comes from Mirza zaza, assembly GCA_008750895.1. NCBI lineage: Eukaryota > Metazoa > Chordata > Mammalia > Primates > Cheirogaleidae > Mirza > Mirza zaza. Next base: position 86,000 of record VSMD01125693.1, on the reverse strand, counting down.
TAAGACTCTTCCAGGTTAACCAGATTGTCTAATTACTCTATCTAAGATTCAGTTTAATATACTTTATCACAGAAAGTGTGATATATATGTTAATTAGTTTTATTCTACTAACCCTATGAGTGGTTAGTTAATATTTGAAGTACCCTAATTGGAAATATTTGCTCCCAAAGTACTTAACCTTAGTATGACTAACTGGAAGCCCACTCTTTTAAGGCAATGTTGGCTTCAGTTATCTTTAACAATTAATTAGCATTATAAATATTAGATGTTTTTGTTAGTGAAATCAGTGGTGTTCAAGATGAATGGGTAGATCAGAAATATTGTACGGGCAGTTCCCTGCTTATATAAGTACTCAGGGAACTCAAAAGCCTGCACTCTTTGGAATAGCCTCCTAGGTTTAGGATTCCAAGGAAATTTAGAGACTGTTTTCAGTTTCCTAATAGAAGGTTTTGTTTCCTGACTCTGACCAGAAGGTAAACTGATATCATTGCATTCATTTCAGAACTTTTCAATCATGGTTGAAGGCAGAGGTAGGATTTTATTAAGCCTACAGAACAGGTTGTAAGACTATTTTTCTGCCTTCTATAATACCTGCTAGTACAGGTAGCAAATTTATTGTAGCATATCATATGATAGCAAGGTTGAGGGGAAGAAGCTATATAGTCCTCATCTACCTCTAACTGCAGGGGACTATAGATATATTCCAAGTAGATCTGAATTGAATCAGACCAGTGTGTGACACTTGTCCTTTTCAACCTCCTTCTCACTATGGAAAAAAAAAAAAAGGATGCTAGACATTAGTTTTGTGGGCATGTTTGAACCTAAAGACTGGTGTCCACTTGGGGCCTAGATATTTCTGACATAGGGAGGCCAGTGGACTGATAAATGCTGCCGAAGCCTGAAGAAACCATATTATGGTGTGTCTGGGAAGTGGGAATTGCTGAGACATCCATTTTCCATGGTCGTTGGAGGGTATGGAAGAGGACTCCACATGAAGGAATCCAGAGATTACAGGAGGGGCAGGAACTCTGTGATGTAGCTTAGAGAAGGGGTTGGGCATTGTTTCACTGGAAAGTCCAAGAGACTTATTTTGGACACAGCTGCAATTCCTTCATGATGGAGGGGGCCAGAGTGAAGTTTTATACCATTCCAAGAAAACCATTCACAATGTTTGTTCAGTGGCCACTGCATCAGCTGAGGCTATCAGCACCATCTGGCAGGACCGGAGCAAAGTAAGGAACCCCTTCCTAATTGTCTTAGTCTGCTCTGGTCACTATAATACCGTAGACTAGATGGCTTGAAAAATAGACATTTATTTTCCCATGGTTCTGGAGGCTGGAAGTCTGAGGTCAGGGTGCCAGCATGGTTGGGTTTTGATGCTCTCATCAAAACCTTCTTCCTCCTTTGATGCCTTCTTCCTCCTTTGTTGACAGCCTACTATGTGCCCACATGGTCTTTCCTCAGTGTGTGCACATAAAGAGAGGGAGCTCTGGTGTCTCTTCCTCTTCTTGTAAGAGAACTAATCCCATCATGGGAGCCTCATCTAACATGACCTCATCTAACCCTAATTACCTTCCATACAACCCACCTCCAAATGCCATCATATTGGAGGTTGAGGCTTCAACATATAAATTTTTGAAGGGACAGAAACATTCAGCCTATAACGCTAATACAAGTAGTCTCCCATGACCTCCGTCTCCCCATCCTTCCTTCCTATCCCCACATCGCAGGTTATATGTCCTAGAAAAGGGGGAGGGGAAAATATGTTTCTGAGCCTGAGTATTTTCTTCTTCCTGCTCCAAGCTTTCAGGGACAGAGAAATGGATGTTCTACCAAAGATTTTATAGGCTGACCAGTAGTTTCATGATATCGATAGAAGAAAATTGATCAAATTCTGATTATTTATCTTTGTTCTTTCTTCAAACTGTTCTCTTATTTGTCCTAGAAAACTCTCCTTTCACTCTCTCCTTATGTATGGTTTAAATTAGTAGCTTCAGTGAGACTGCTTCCACCCACTGGGGGGACATTTGAGTGTTACCATAGAGAAAGGATACTATTGGTTTTAATGAGCTGGAGAAGCAGCAGCCAATGTCCTACAATGTGCTGCAAAGTCCCACAGAACAAAGAATTTTACCATGTTCTCTGTGATTCTTGAACATCCTGCTGGATATTCATGTAAGTGAGAAACACTATTTGTGATTATCTGAGACTAGAACTTACCTAAAGTGTGTCTGTGTGTGTTCGGTATGGTTTTATTAATAATACATGCCAGATTTTCCAGAAATGCAAATGCTATGCAAATCAAAAGAAGTTGGTAGCTTATTTTGTCTGAAAATTTCCTGAGAGTGTTTGTTATTTCGGAAAATCGTATTGCAAATGGCCATACCACTATGGTAGCTGAGTGGCCAGTGAAATCTATTTGTCTGCATTTATTGTTATTGCAATCACGATGATTCCATTGTAGGTGCAAGTATCTGACGACCTCATCATATGCCATATGGCTGAGCAGTTATACATGCAAATTACCTGTTATATTATTGTGTGTAGCTTTCCTTTTATTTCCTCTCTATATTTACGGTTGCCAGGTTTAGCAAATAAAAATACAGGAAGCCCAGTTAAATTTGAATTTCAGATAAATGATCAATAATTTTTTAGTGTAAATGTGTCCTAAATAGTGTTCTTCTATTTTATCTGGCATCTCTATTTATAGTACATTTAGGGAATTTTATTAACTTGTTTGAAATGTGTAGGGATAGGAAATATTATCCAATAATTTCATTCCTGGATGTTAAAGGGGGATTAGCCAATATTTATCATAAGAAGTCAGTGGGGCTAGATCGAATTTAAAACCACTGGTTTACTGCAAGATAGATGTAGCAAAGGAGGAACTACCTATTGTCCACAAGCATGTATTTTAGACAGTCTCATACTTACCATCCCCATCCCGACTCACTCAGATGGTTAAACAAATATTCTCCCAGTTAAAAAGACTATCTTCCTTGGGAAGAATTATGCTGCTAAGAAAGAGATGTTTTCTTTATTTTGTTACAACTTTGTTTTGTTAAACAAATCCAGATTTATTAAAATTCCAGATTAATCAAAGCATATGTTCTCTGGAGAGGAGGGATGTCTTACTCTATTTGGGTCACTATAACAAAATATGTTAAACCATGTGGCTTACAAACAACAGGAATTTATTTCTCATAGTTCTGGGTGCTGGGAAATACAAGATCACAGCTGTGGTAGATTCAGTGTTTGGTGGAGGCCTGTTTTCTAGTTCAAAGATGGTGCCTTCTTGCTGTGTCCTCACATGGTGGAAGGGATGAGAGGGCTGTGTGGGATCTCTTTTACAAAGGCACTAATCCCATTCATTAGGGGTCTGACCTCATGACCTAATCACTTTCAATGACCCAACTCCTGACATCATGGCATTGAGGATTAGGAGTTCAACATATAAATTTTGGACTGACGCAAACATGCAGACCATATAGCAGGGGGTGTATGGCATTGATGACCAAACATACCTGGAATGTTATAATAATTTCTAATGTTGGTATTAATATGTAAGTTTTCTCTTCTCAAACCTAATAGTCATTTGTGTTGCTTCCCAGATACTAAGATATCTTTTCCATATCTTTTGAATTAGAAGTACAGTTTTAATTTCTGCAACCTTAATATTTAATAAAAGATTGCTACCAAAATGGATAAAAATAATATTTTAAGATATTATACCCTACTGAGAACAATCAGAGATTGAATTATGGCTTTTTGACTAGATTAAGGGAAAATTAAAGACCACAAGCATCAGAATGCCTGCAGCTGAGCTCTGTAAGGTTCAGGATGAATCACCCAGTAATTTACGAAGGACAGGGATATTTTATGGTTTGGAAAACTGTAGAGGAATAAATAAATAAATAAAAATGAAATAAAAACCATTAAGAGAAGGAAAGACTTATCTGGTTTATTCCAATATAATTGTAGTTACTGGAGCCAGGAAAATCTTCAGGACTTTAGTCAGAACACATAATTCCCCTGCTTAAAACTCCCCAGGGATTTTCCATTGAACTCAGAGTAAAGTTCAAAATTTTCTAGTGAGCCCTGCAAGACCTATTTCTTGCTTATTTCTCCAGCCTCATCTCCCATGTCTGCTCCACCCAACTGGACTCTGTTCTCTCAGGTCTTCTTCCTTAGGCTCCTGACGTAAGGTGTTTGAACAGGCTGTCCCTTCTGCTGAGACCCGCAGTCCTCTCATCTTTTACCTGGAGAACTGACTGCTCAGATCTCAGTCTAAATGTCCTTTCCCAGGGAAAACTTCCCCTGACTATGTTTTAGGGCCCTCATTATGGACTTCACAATATCTTATTTAGTGCATTCTAAAATATTTGATTTAATGCATGTAATTATTTATATGAATTGGCTTAGAATTTAAGTGCAGTACTTACCGTTTTCAGCCTTTTCCCCACTATGAAGAAGAGAGGGATTCTTGACATTTATCTCCCGGGATTTGGGGATATGTTTGGATTTCAAATCCTTGAATATCTCTGTCTTGCCTTCTAGACCACAAGCTTTATTAGGTCTGGGATCCTATCTGTCTACTTCTCTGCTCTCTATCGACTGACAAAATAGGTGCTTAATACGTGATTTTTGACTAATATAGTTGTAATGTTAATCATGTCATGAGATTAAATGATAATATATATTCCTTATACAGTTTAGAAATGTTTCTCTCGTCTGGAATCATGTTTCTCTAGTCTGTTTGGCATTATTCTGACAAATTCAGATACATATAAATATATTAAGTATATATTCATTTACTTAATAAATGTGAGTTGAGTTCTTATCAGGTGCAAGGCACAATGCTAGGCACTGGGGACAGTGAACAAGAAGAATGAACAAGACAGGCATGATCTCTGCTCTACAGGAAATCTGAGCAGAAAGCAAAAAAAGGTTTCTTTATATGTTTCATGATTTAACTGTAATGCTGATGAGTGCCATAAGGTGGGGATTAAGGTGTCAAGAGTGACTATGACACCCTCACTTGTTTTCTGTCTTCAGAAAACTGCAGTTTGATGTGTGCGCTCTGTGAAAGAATTTAAAGATGATATCTTCTGGTTTTAACTAAAACAACCACCACAAAATTGGGTATACCCAATGGTGCGAATAAAGGGTTAGCAAACTCTTTCTCCATCTGCGTAAGAACTTGACCTTTTGTTAGCTTTCCAGCTCTTCTTTAGAGTCCCGAGAAAGGTATTGTGTCAAACAGGTGGCTAGGCAAGAGAAATGACTGGGCAAAAGGCTACAACTGGACTGGGAGGACTTTTAAGTTCTCAGCTTTTGTTTGAGTGCATTGACTTTTGGAGCTGAGTATGTCCCTGTGGGAATCTGAAATTTACGCTTATGGAGTCGCTGCATAAGACATTGGCTGCGGATGAGCCAATGCAGAGGGTCTCATATTCTTGAACCTGAGCTGTTACACAAGGAGGTCAGAGGCCAACCCCCAGACTGCCACAAGGACTGCGCAAGGACTCCAGCAGAGGAGCGAAGCCTACTCTGCCCTCTGGCAGGCTCTGACTCCTAACCTACATCTGTCTGAATGAATCTGAAGCCAAGTGCAGCCTCGGAGAGTCCAAGAGTCTGAATATTTAGGAGAGCCTTAAGAAGACCTCCTAGGAGGGCATTATAATGGCTTTGAAAAGATTCCTGCAAAAAACTTGCTGGTTAGAAATCAAACTGGTAATACAAACACAGGCAGACAAGAAGAAAACAGCAGAGTCGACACTTCTCTGATTCCGGGGACAAAGCTCTTCATCAGGTACATTGTAAGGCTAAAAACAGTAACGATCTAATCACATCTAATAAGTAGTTAGCTGAAAAGATTAGAATTATTAAGAAGACTCCTTGAAATGTGAATTTATATCCACTATCATTAGTGATGTATGATTTCAGATATATGGTTACATATTGAATGTGTATGGTGCCTTGAGCTACTCTGAGATGCAAAGAGTATACAGTATGCCATGAGAGTGTAACTGGTGGCATGAGGAAGCTGTCATGGTTAGCAAACATTTAAGAACTAAGCTTCTGGAATCTTATTAAAAATCATCTCTTAACCAAAGACAAAAGAGATTTTGATTCCATTAATCAATACAAAATTTTTAATACAGTTATATTTATTTTATTTTTAAAATTTCTATTTTTATATATTTTCTGAGTATATATGATATAGTAAAACTGTCTTATGTTTTATAAATAGATATATATATATACTATAGATATATGGTGATATTTTTTTCACTGGAGATGGACAAAAATATCTAGAGACTTTGAAATAATGATTTCAAAGTGATTCCAATATTAGCAACTCTGGCTAACGTTGGAATTACTTGTGGAGTTTTAAAAACTTTCGGAATGCTTGGGCTCCTTGCCAGACAGGCAGTGTTAGAATTTCTGTGAGTGAAGCCCAAGGATTCATAGTTTTAAAAGCTCTACAGGTAATTGTGTTGTAAAGTCAGGGCTGGGAATCACTGTCTAGAGACAAAGGCTAGGATTTCTCAATATATGCTTAGTTCTTAGGCCACCTGCGAGAGGAGTGTCAGGGGAGGGGTCTCCTTGCCTTTTTTTTTTTTTTTTTCTTTCCCTGTCTTGCTTAAAGGAAAGTTCCTTTGCTTTTGAATGTACAGATTTCCGGGCCTGGTACCAGACTCACTGCATCAGAATCTTGCCACTCTGTAGGTACTGTATATTTGGTACTGTGCTAAGACTTTTGCACTCATTATTTTAAACTCTCAAATACCTTTAATGTAGACCTATTTCCCATTTTATACATGAAAATACTGAGGGTCAGAGATGACAAGGAACACTCAGGATAAAGGTCACACAGGTGAAGGTAGGTACAGGGGTTATGAATTTTTAACAAGCTCCAAAGATGAGTCTGAAACACATCAGAATTTGAGAAGCTTCCCTCTCCATCAGTCGCCTTCATATTAAGAAATTACAAAGCAGTTACCAGGAGAGCTATTATGCCAAAGAAAAATTACCTTTCTGCCCTTACACATGCACAGCAATTATAGGAGTTTATCAGTATGAAACATATTCATATTAAAGAGTGTCTGGGTTAGCGTTTATGTTATTTTGATAATTCCTTTATTGCAATATAGTAGTAGTCATTCACTGGAAAAACTTGCAACAGTAACTGTACTCTGTTATTACACATTATTCATGCAAGCAGAATAAATATAAAACAAACTGTAATTTTAAAAATGTGAATATAATCAAGGTTGACAGAAGTTAATTAAGTAGGACGTATGCAGAAAGGTTCTTAATTAGTCTTTAAAAAATTGTCACTTATCTTGTGACTTCAGCTCAAGAAAGGAGCCAGCAGAAGTGGTAAAGCACATGTGTGCTGAAGAAGGCCGTGACTCAAACCATCTGGGCACAAAGGTAGTTGTTAAAAGCACAGGAGAGACCGGGGACGGTGGCTCACGCCTGTAATCCTACCACTCTGGGAGGCTGACGCGGGTGGATTGCTCGAGGTCAGGAGTTCCAAACCAGCCTGAGCAAGAGAGAGACCCGTCTCTACTATAAATAGAAAGAAATTAATTGGCCAACTAAAAATATATAGAAAAAATTAGCTGGGCAGGGTGGTGCATGCCTGTGGTCCCAGATACTTGGGAGGCTGAGGCAGCAGGATTGCTTGACCCCAGGAGTTTGAGGTTGCTGTGAGCTAGGGTGACACCACAGCACTCACTCTAGCCTGGGCAACAAAGCGAGACTCTGTCTCAAAAAAAACAAAACAAAACAAACAAACAAACAAAAAAAAACCAGGAGAATGGCTAAGGCAGCATGACTCTGACTTGTGTTGCAGAGTTGTTTTCTAACCAAAAGGAGGGGAAACTTAATATAATTATTTCCCTGATGGGATTAGCTAAATTCATGTCTTCATGTTGGGAAAGAATCAGTTTTGATGACAGAGAAAATGAGGCAGATGGCTTCTGACAACATGTCCCAAGAGCTGTATATACACTGCAAAATGTATGTGCGTGTATAGATATAGTTAGAGATATGCTTATTTACACATACCTAAATTCAGGTTGCATTGCAGTTATTAGCATACTTTGTCTTTCTCAATGAGTTAAGGTAGCAAACCTGTGGCCTATAGGATGGCTTAGGGCAGCAGACAAATTTTATTTGACCTTACAATGTTGGGTTGGTAAATATATAATGTTTTAATAATTTTGACTGCATTGTCAACATTTAAACATGGAGAAATTCCACATAAAATTCCAGATTTCTGTTTCACTTCCATCACTGGAAGGTATGGCAATACTGGGTCTATATTCGTACGTGGCACTTGATACTATCTTTTATTCTCAGGTGATTTTACTCATTTACCTGCCTTTAATTTGTGACACCTATTCTGGAAAGATCAAATGAAGAAGTGAGATGTGGGAGGCATGAATTTATCAGGTGCTTATTCCATGCTCAAACTTTTATACTCCTTATTTTATTTAAAACTATCAAACCACATTTACTAGATGAGAATACTGAGGTTCAGAGAGGGTGAGTAACCCCACCAAGCTCACACAGCTCACGACAGAGGCAGGAGAAAATCAAGGTCTATTTTGGCCCTTTCTGCTGTTCTGTGATCATAACTAGAGTAAAAATTGTGTCCTTGGATGCTTGTACTCATATTTTCCTTTCTGTACTGACTGCAATTGGCAGTGAGCTTTGTTTTCAGATATCTTTATGCTGTATCAGGTCTGTGATTGTCAGAGGAAACAAAAACAAACGTTTATTAGCAGCTGTGGTATGAAAGGTAACAGATTAGGTCCATGCTTTAGACATAGACTCAGCTTACACTGGAGTAGAGGCATTAAGATAAATGCACAACTAACTATAATCTAAATAATATATATGGAGTATACCATGAGTGTGATAGAAAGAAAGTACTATAGGAGATGAGAGAAGGAAGAGATCTTCTAGAATGTATGGCTTCTGTGGGGTCATTAGCTATAACATTTTATCTTGCTTTTGGGTCTCTGGCTGATTTCATATCTATATCTCTAATAGATATAAAAATATATTTAATATATATAAAATACATATATAATATATATATTTTCCAAATGTTTGTGTGTGTAGACATTGATACATTTGTATTTGTTTATACATAAATACACGGAATAGGTCAGAATGGTAATCTAGAACTCTTATCTTAAAATTATACAAGTCAGAGAAGCTGGTTATGATGGGACCTGCAGTCCCAGATACTTGGAAGGATCGCTGGAGCTTGGGAGTTTGAAGCCAGCCTCTTTTCCCTTAAAAAAAAAAAAAAAAGAAAAAGAAAGACAAAAGAAAAGGAAAAGGTTAAAATTATACAAGTGAGAATTCAGATCCTTGCTTTTAATAGATGTCAAATGCTGGTACAACAATCATTGCAGAGGCAATGCAGAGCAGAGGTTAGTTAAGGGCTCACACTTTGGGCTACGTTAGCTGGGTATAAATCCAGATAATATGCTATTTATTAGCTGTATAGCCTTGGGCAAGTTACTTAATCTCTTTGTGTCTCAGTTTGCCTGTGCGTAAAATGGGGATAAGGAGAGTGTACCTGCTGTCTATGGTTATTGTGAGAACTAATGAGTTAATATACACAAAGTACTTAGAATATGCTTTCTACATTGAGTATCATATTAGAATTAGCTATTACTATTATTAATATACATTATACTGATATTTTGAATATTCAAATGAAAATACGTTTAGAGACAATTCAGTTTTTGGGTGCCTCTTCATTTAATAACATAGACAATTCAGAAGCCACTGTTTTTAAGTCATTGCACAGCTTTCTCTCATTGTTGGGCTTAATGTAAGGCTGGTTTATATCATGTTTAGCACCACTAGGAAGATTCTAAGAAAGTGGAAGAAGAAGGAAAGGATTAGATTTTTTTTTTTCAGGCACCATCTGAGGACCTGAGGAAAGGAGTAGGTTTTAGGTAGCATTGGTAGTTAAGCAGCAATGTGAACCTGATGGAAACCCACCCTGTGTGCCATTGCTTCAATTACTTGAGATCTGAAGTCCTGCACTGTCAGGGGAAGGCACCAAAAATGTTTCACTGCTTGGAATAGGAAGTTATTCTTTCTCTTCAACTCTTTATTTAGGTTATGTGCCAAATTTCTTATGTAAAGAAACAATCAGGGATATATAAGAACACAGATAAGGTGTTTAATTTCTTTGTAGGTAATTATTTTGTTTCACTACACAGGGAAATACAGACTTTGCACTAAGAAAAATAGTTTGATATTCAGAACCTTCATTAATATATAATAAATGCCATATGTTAGTATTATAGTAGTTCATTAGGTTTTAAATATTAAACATCAAATACCTAAATTCATCTTTTAAACCACCTTAATGATGTAAACTTTCAAATAACTTTATTGAGGAACACTTAATGTAATAAAATACCATCGCTTTTAAGTGTACACTTATTTGCATTTAAGATAGAGAAATGTTTCATCTTAGTTTGCTTATGCCATTTTGCATCATTTGTCTTTGTGGCTTTACTGCCAGCAACAACTCATCTGTTTTCTGAAATTATAGATTACTTTTGTCTGTTCTAAAATTTCATACACATGGAATAATATGATATCTATCCTTTTGTAAGCATTGTTTCATATTCTTATCAGTCATTTGTACGTCTTATTTTATGTAGTATTTGTCCAAATCTTTTGCCCATTTTTTGTTGATTTGCCTTTTTTTTTCCCACCTGCCCCTCCCCATGCCTGTTGATTGCCTTCTTATTGAGTTGTAAAAGTTCTCTAAATATTTTGGATACAAGTACTTTGTCAAATACATGCATTGTGAATATTTTCTCCCAGTTTGTGGCTTGTCTTTTTATTTTATTAATGGTATATTTTGAAGAGAAGAGCTTTTGAATTTTGTTGGAGTCAGCTTGAAGCTGTATTTGCCTTTTATGACCTCATTTCTAAAGTTACATAGTGTCACTCCTGTTATCTTCTGTTAGCAGAAACAGTTGCAAAACCCTGCTGGGGTTTAAGGGTATGAGACATAGATTTCATCTTTTGATGGGGCAGAGGAAAGTTCTGAAAGAGCATGTGGGATAAGAATTATTGTACCAATTTTGCAAAGTACAATCTGCGAATCTTTCCAAACATTTGTCCATTTAATTTAATAGATTTATTGGCATGAAGTTTTATGTAATACTCTCCTAGCATCCTTTTAATATTAGTAGGATCTGTAATAATATTCCATCTCTTATTTCTATTGATAATTTGTGTCTTCTCTTTTTTTTCTTGATTAGACTAGCCAGGGATTTATAAATTTATTGATTTTTTTTTCAAAAAACCAGCTTATGATTTCACTAATTTTTTTTTCATTGTTTATTTTTTTGATTTGCACTCTTATTTGTGTAATTTCCTTTATTCTCCTTATTCTGGATTTAATATGTTCCTTTTATTTATAATTCCTCTTATTTCTATCTAGCTTATTAAGAGGAAACCTTAGATCATTAGCTTACACTCTTATTCTCTTTAAATATAAGCATTTAAAATCATAAATATTATTCTAAGCAGTGCCATAAATGCAACCTATAAATTGTGGTATACTGTCACAAATTTTGATATTATTATCACTAAGTTAAAATATTTTCTTATTTCTTTATTGAATTATTCTTTGACTCAGGGTTATTCAGAAGAGTTTATTTTTTAATTTCCAAATATTAGGGATGTTCTATTTTTCTTTTTGCTACTAATTTATTATTGAGATAAAATCTACATAACATAAAATTAACTGTTTTAAACTGTAAAATTACTTGGAATTTAGTACATTCAGAATATAGTGTAACTATCACCTCTATCTAGTTGCAAAATATTTTCATCACCCTGAAAGGGAACCGTGTACTCTTTAAGCAATCACTTCACATTCTGTCTTCTGGCAACCACTAATCTCTTTCTGCCAGTATGAGTTTGCCTATTTTGGATATTTTATATGAAAATTGAGTCATACAATATGTGACCTTTTATTTCTGGATTTGTTCATATAGCATAATGTTTTTGGGTTAATCCATGTTGTAGCATGTATTAGTACTTTATTTCTTCTTATGAATGAATAATATTCCGTTTTATGACTGTGCCACATTTAGTTTACCCATTCATCAGTTGATGGACACTTGAGTTATTTCTAACTTTTGGCTATTGTCTTTACATTTTTATACAAGCTTTGTTTGAATAGCTGTTTTCAATCTTTTTGGGAATATACCTATGAGTGAAATTGCTGGGTTATATGGTAATTCTATGATTATCTTTTTGAGGAACCTCCAAACTGTTTTCCATAGTGGCTATACCATTGTTTATTTCTGCCAGCAATGTATGAGGGTTTCTTCACATCTTTGCCAACATATATTTTCTATTTTTTAATTTATAGTCATCCCAGTAGATATGACATGGTATCTCATTGTGGTTTTGATTTGCACTTCCCTAATGACTAATAATGTTGAGCATCTTTTCATGTGCTTGTTGGTCATTTGCATATCTTCTTGGTGAAAATGTCTATCCAAGTTCTTTGCCGATTTTTTTTTTTTTTTGTATTTTTGTTATCAAGTTGTAAGAGTCCTTTATATATTTTGGATACTAAACCCTTAAAAGATACATACTTTGTAAATATTTTCTCCCTTTTGGGGTTATCTTTTCACTTTCTTAATGGTATCCTTGGATGCAGACATGTTTTTAATTTTGTTGAAGTTCAATGATCTATTTTTTTCTTTTCTGCTTGTGCTTGTGGTGTCATATCTAAGAATCCATTGCCAAATCCACAATCATAAAGACTTACCATATATTTTCTTCTTGTTGAAGAGACTATTCTTTCCTCATTGTATTGTCTTGACACTGCTGTTGAAAATCAATTGACCACAGATGTATGGTTTATTCCTGGACCTTTAATTCTCTTCCATTGGTCTCTATGTCTATCCTAGTGCCAGCATCATAGTGTTTTGATCACTGTAGCTTTGTAGTAAGTTTTGAAATTCAGAGGTGTGAATTCTCCAATTTTATTATTCTTTCTGAAGATTGTTTTGGCCATTTGGGGGTCTCTTGAAATTCCATATGAATTTTGGGATATGCTTTTCCATCTCTACAAAAATAGCCAGTGAGATTTTAATAGAGATTGTATTGAATCTGTAGATTGCTTTGGGAAGAATTGTCATTTTAAAAATCATGTTTTCCAATCCATGAACATGGATGTATTTCCATTTATTTAGATATTCTTTAATTACTTTCAGCAATGTTTTGTAATTTACAGTGGAAACTTGGTGAACTGTTTCTCCAAGGAGCTGGACACAGTGGACTCAATGATCCCAAAGGTCATCAGGATGTTCATAGGTTTCATTCCTCCTTGCAGAATGATAATGGATAATGATAATACCTCCTTTGTAGCAGAGGTAACCCAGCAAATAAGCAAAGCCCTACATCCAGAATGGAGATTGCATGAAATCCATCTAAAGTGGGATAAGGTATTGCCGCTTATCCTCCTCCAGATAATGGGAGCCCCTAGAAGCAGGCTTAATTTAGGCCCCATAGTGTATGGGGAGGCCGAGGCGGATGGATTGCTTGAGGTCAGGAGTTTGAAACCAGCCTAAGCAAGAGCGAGACCCCGTCTCTACTATAAATAGAAAGAAATTAATTGGCCAACTAATATATATAGAAAAAATTAGCCCAGCATGGTGGTGCATGTCTGTAGTCCCAGCTACTCGGGAGGCTGAGGCAGAAGGATTGCTTGAGCCCAGGAGTTCGAGGTTGCTGTGAGCTAGGCTGACACCACGGCACTCACTCTAGCCTGGGCAACAAAGCGAGACTCTGTTTCAAAAAAAAAAAGAAATAGTTTATGGGATACTCTTACTAGCACCCAAGGTAAGTATGGTAATATAACCAACAGTAAAGCAGACAGGGTAAAGCAATATGTCCAACAAGTGGGTCAGATACTAACCACTATGTATGAGTTTGCCTCTTTCAGGTCCCTGCCCCAGTTGGAAGCACCCCTCTACCCTTTAAACCTGGAGACCGGGTGTGGCTTAAAGCCTGGAAAGAAAAAGGATCTAAACATCAAGTGACAGAGAAGTGGAAGGGACCCTATGAAGTGCCTCTAGCAACTCACACCTTGTTGAAATTGTCAGGAGTAAAAACTTTGGGTCCATAATACCACAGTAAAGAGGTGTGCCATGCACGAAGAAGACCCAAGCTCCCAGTGGATGAGCCAAACTTTAGGTGATCTAAAGTATCTGTTTAAGAAGAAGGGAAGATGAAAATGTTGATATTTTCACTAACCTTTCTTTGGCTATTTGTTCTGTCTATAGGATGGAGAGGCAACTCCTTAGTGAGAATTTCCTGGGCCTCTTCTGCTGATCTGTCTCGCTGCTGTGTTTGCTATCCAAAACCTTTTTTGGTATTCCTGTATATGATTTCTGAAGTTGCAGAAGTTGATCTCTCAGAGCACTTACAGGGCGCAACTAATAGCCCTGTACTTGGGGGTCCCATGTTTCTTTCTAGCTCAACCCTGTATCAGATTATGTACAAGGTGACAGTAAGGACCCACAGTCCTACTGGTGTCTTAGATACTAGGCAGGGTAAAAATCCCTCTTATCAGGTATCCTCTTCCATTTCATCTTATCCATCCTTATGGTTGTGGTTGTTGCTTGTGCCTTTTTTTCACCTGGTAATCTGCTGCAGTCTTTATTTTTGTAGATCTACTGCCAAAGCTTTGCAATGGCATAAATAAATATAAGCCTTCCATCTAAAACATTGCCCCAATTCAGCAGGAAGTAGATTGATGATGATGTCACCCCTCATCCCATGGCTACGGAAGGGTAAAATTGACAGTGGGGAATATATAACAGAGGGAAATGCCTGAAGAAAGGTAAAATGTTTTATGAGCTATCTCTTTAAAACATCCTCAAGTCTTTTTTGGGGGGGGAATTAAAACCTGCATTCCTGGGACCCCAAAGTCTGTCTCTAAGGACTGCATGAGGCTGAGCCCCAGAGTGCAGGGCAGAGCTACTTACCTATATCCTGAAGGTCAGGCCTCTTTTAGACAATGGTGCTCCACAGGGCTGCACATTGGAATCACCTGGGGAGAGTTAAAAGAAGCACTGATGCCTGTTGACCTCTCCTCATTTGTATTTAACACGTCTCATTCTCCTACTGGTCATTAGGAATTTTAAATTGCTCTGCAGGTGTTTCTTATATGTAGCCAGCGTAGAAGAAAGATAATAAGGAAACAAACCAAGTGTCAAGATAGTCAAATTGTGATAACCGTTATGCATAAGAAGATGATATGGCAGAAAAGCAATTCTCAAACTTCTGTGGGCATCAGAATCACCTAGAGGACTTGTTAAAACACAGATTGCTGGGCTCCAACTCCAGAGGTTGGGACTCTGCAGGTCTGGGGTAGGACCTGAGAATTTGCTCTTCTAACAGGTTCCTAGATGCTGCTGAGGCTGCTGGTTGGGGCCACAATTTGAGAACCACTGACCTGGGGACAGAAGGAATTTGAAGGTCTGGTGGCTTCAGCTGTGAGGAGGACGGTTACAAAACCTGGGAACCAGGCAGGGCTCAACAATGCAATTCAACTTTTTTTTTTTAATTTACATAGATTTAAGGCATACAAGTGAGATTCACCTTTTTGAATTCTCCTCACTTGATCAATCCATCTACCTGCCAACTCCCTCTAAAGTAAGCCAGCCTCACCTACTTCAAAAAAGAGATTTAAGTATCATTAGCTTTAATGAGATTTTATACTAATAAGACTTTATTGCTACCCATAAAATATATACTCTGTTGGTTTGCCACAAAGCAGTCTGTCCTAAATGAGAGGAACCTAAGTTTGCCTGACAGATTAAATGGATGTGATACATTTTGTAAAGCAATATCTTTCATTTTTATGTTGTTTGTCGACATTCTCATTTTCTGATTTCAACAGCACATCATTAGTGTGGTTTCTAGGCAATTTTTGTAATGTAGCAAGAATTTGCTACACTTTCTGAAAGCACTGAATTAATTGATCCAGATTAATCTTCTCAGCATCCCTGGTAAGAACATAGATGTATCTGTTCATCTGAGAGAACCCCACTGACTTGAAAAGAGAAAATGGGTCATGTGACTCAGCTTAGGCTAGTAGTTAAGGCCTGTAGACTGCTGGACTAATTTTTCTGGAGCTAGTCTCTTCCTTTCCTTTTTTTTTTTTTTTTGTCATCCTATCTGAACCCCAGTGCATGCAATTAGTGTGATTCAAAGATGCAAAAATTCCTGGCTGTGTATATTCCCTACCAGCCTCTGACAGTTTCTTAATTCCTACTATGTTGGACATTTTCTTGGGTTAATTTAGGCAGCAGAAGTTTAATGTAAGGATAATGAGTCAGAAAATAGTCTTATTAACCACAATTTTAAAAATTCACCTTTAGTAAAGATTATAGTGACATCACAGGACATAAATTTCAGTGGTCTCTAATGAGAAACTTTGGCTAAAGAATTTGAGTCAAGATTTAGCCTCCCACCAAACATAAACCATAAAAAAATATGTGAAACAACAGTTTTCAAGATACTGGTCATCAGGCAATGAAGGAAAGTGATTCCCAAGAGAGGAAAAACAAAGAAGGTGAGCCCTATGATTGTCTGAGCTTATTGTGTTGAGAGAGTTTCCAGGCCACGGTGCAGAGAGGATGAAGCTGGAAGAGTCTGGCAGATACCTCGAGTTGAGGAAATAGAGCTGAGAGTCCCTGGGGACCAAAGCAATGAGAGTTGCCAGGAGAGAATGCTGAGAAGAGACATGCAAAGAGAACCAGAGATCTGCAGGTCTCCCTAGAATATTCAACAGAATACGGATCAGTGTCTTTCTAGAGGAACTGCCAGAGACACAGAAAAGAACTGCTGAAAAAATTCCAGGGAACAGTGCCCTGACCTCTTTTTGTGCTGGTCAGGATCTGTTCCCATATTTCTATGTCCCTATCCTCACCCCCAACACACACTGGGAGAGAGTATTATTGAGTAGATGGTCTTTATTCTGTCCCTCCAGGATCTCTTGTCTACTTTGAGAAGAAGGTGCAGACTTGGAAATAAAGCCCATTTACTTATAGGGTCAGGATAGAACATCCCCATTGCTCAGCTCCTGTGTTCTGACCTTTCCCAGGCAAAGTTTACTGACTCGAATTTCCAGCCTGAGTGTAGTTTGCAAGAAGTGCCCACAGCCGTATGAAACAGGTAGGTGGTTTTCTTCCCTGAGCCCCAGAGATCAGAGTAGACATTTTAGCAGAGTGATCAAGAGAGCAGGGTTTGCAGTAGGCCAGCAGGGATCCACGTCTGACTCTACCTCTGGAGAGCTTTTGACTCCGGGCCATCTAAGTGACCTTCTTAAACCTCAGTTTCTTCAATCCAAAATCATAGACTCTTTCTTACAGGATGACCTGGAGTATTAAATGGTAATCTATGTGGAGCACAGTGGCTGTTACATGGCTGAGGGTATTCTCAAACTCTGAATTCCTGGCAGCCTCTAGGTCTGCCCCATTCAGATTGCACTTTGCTAGGCAGTAAACCTGAGTAGTTTACAGGCTGATCATAGCTAGCCTGTTTGTGGCCTTTGCCCAGTAGAGGTAGAATTTGGGAGAATGGTTTCCAGCCAAGATGCAACACTTGCTCCCCAGGGCCAGGTTACCCACCTCTTGAGGTTTGAGCGCTAGGAATTCTATCTCAGGTAGCCAAGGTGATTCTAAAATGTTGGTTTCTCTCCATGGTCTCCCATTACCCCTACCAGTGGGGAGAACTGGAGGGGTCTTAAGAACTTCCAGGCAGTCCATGCATTTCCAGTGTAAATATCCAAAAACTTACCCTAATTCAGCATCCATGACTGATTGTTCTGGATAATTATGTTCCTTTCTGCTCTGCTCCTGTAATAGGTCTTCCTAATCACTTAACCCTTTTTATGCCACAGACCCCTTTGGTAGCTAGAAAAGCCTACTCTTCTGAATAATGCTATAAAATGCATAAAATGAAATACACAAGATTACACTGAAAATCCAGTTATCAAAATTAAATGATTCAATTCATGTCCTTTTTAATCAACACATTAAATGGCAAAATGTAACAGAAAATCTAATAAGTACTCTAATTTTGAAGTAGTAATAAATATAATCTTTCCATATATCTATAATAACTGTAATATACTATGTAAATATCTATTATTTCTATTGTTGACAAAGTCACAAATACTCTTAATTTCACTGTGATTCATTGCCTATATTCATAGTGAAGGCACATGCTAAATAATTTGTGCAAATAAAGGTATAATTTTTTCCTTCATCCAAGTTCACAGACTCCTGGATCCTTGAAGGATGAAGTACCTCTGTTCTGATCAAAATACATAGACATTTTTTACTTCTTCTTGTGGATACATGGTCCAAAATCTGACAAACTTTCCAAAGTCTTGATAATTTCCTCAGTTCCAAGTATGTTGTTAGGCATATTATATAGGAGATATTTGAACATAGTGAATAATTGAATGTATCTGAAGTAATCGGTGTGTCATGGGGTGCCTTAGAAAAATTTTCTTTTCTTTGTTTTAATGGAAATGCCTACACTATGGGGAACCATGTCTTCCAGTGATTTGGCCTTCTCTTGACTGCGCCTTGTGAAACAGGCAAGCACAAAGGGCTTATTGGTGCATTCTATGTGAGAACTGTGGTGATGAAACTCAGGCTCTGCTATCTGTATGAAAGTAAACGATTGAGGGTTAGTAGCTTCTTCTAATTGATTCAGAGTAATGGCCTTCAAACTTAAAAAAAATATCAAGGTCTAGAGTAATAAATACATTTTACATGTTACCCAATACTGTATACACTCACACACTTACATACTCACAGATTATAAACATCACTGCATACTTGTGACCCTGTTTCGAGATGAAACTATTCATGATGCATTCTGATATATTCTATTCTATTCTATCTATTCTATCCTGTTCTATTCTATTCTATGCTTTCATTAAAATATGCTACAATAATTTCATGACCCATTAATAGGTTAGCATTCTCAGTTAGAAAAGCATGGATTCTAAGGCTTTGAAATTAAATGTATTACATTGCAAAGACACTATAATCCTCTTTTCACAAAATGAAAATCATTGGTCCCATGTGAGAAAAGGGAGCTAGATGGAGAATCCAGTATTCCTCGTTTCCCGTTGACCTTGGCATGTCTTCTTTACAGTTTGTGTCTTAACTAAGCATTGAGAAGGTTACCATGACTCCACGCACAAAGAGTCTGTGCTTTTTCTGAAACTGCATTTTGATTAAATAACTGTGTCTTTTGTCCCCATTGGTAGCGAGCAGCTCTTCAGATGCTTGCATTTGCTTTGGCATCACTGTGGACTCCTTAAGCCTTTTGTCCTCTCGCTGTTCTGTGCTAATTTGCCCATCTCACTGTTTCCAGGATGTAAGAGCTACTTGTCTTAGGATGCCACAACTTATCTTTTGTGGACTGGGGAACTCCTCCTTTTCAGTTACTTCCTACACAGTCAAGTCACATCTCATGGAAACAGTCACCCTGCTGGTGCCGCACAATTGTGTGTCCCAAGAGAGTCATGTTGGGCAGGCAGCTGCTGCCATCTGGGTTGTGCCTGAAAGGGAGGTTCTCTGCCTTGGGGACAGAAATGGATGATAAAAGATCTCAAATGAAGAAGGAATGATGACGATGTCATGGGAACACTATTCTGCTCATCAGTGTCAGAGAACTAATTGCCATTGGGGTATCACTCACTGGGCACAGAAGCTTTCTGCCGCTGGGAATTGTGGACAAAAGCTATTTCCAGTTTCTTACTCATAGAATACTTAACAGAGTGGTTAACTTAACGAGGTTCTCTGAAACTTACCAGTGACAGCTCAGAGTTTTCTGGATATGCAAAACTGCTATTCGGACTGTTCCATAGGCACAAAGAGGCCTAAGAAGACACAATGTTTGTTTGCAGGTAATTTGGCCACCTTTAT
Organism: Mirza zaza; assembly: GCA_008750895.1. NCBI lineage: Eukaryota > Metazoa > Chordata > Mammalia > Primates > Cheirogaleidae > Mirza > Mirza zaza. Next base: position 65,961 of record VSMD01125693.1, on the reverse strand, counting down.
TTGTTTATTTATTTTTTAAATTTCTACTGTAAAATTCACTTGTTTGGACCCTTGTGATTTATTCAGTTCCTTCCTCAATTCAGTGACAGGAGAATAGCCATTAATATGCCACATAACTAAGTTATCTGTAAAGTCATCACCCATATCATTTGACTTTAATTAAATAAAGTACTCCATTTAGCTTAGCACCCACCAACACATATTTTAAAATCTAATCATCTCTGTGAGTAGAAAAACTATGTTTTCTATGATTTTTTTTTTTATATTTTAGAGGATTGATTAATAGGGCTTTAAGTCTCTTACTTCTAGGCCATTAGACTGAACCTGGCAGAAATCTGGACTGAATACATATTGTATTCATCCAATGGTCATCAGTAATTTGCTTCCTAGCCCAGTGCAGCTAGCTGGGTATGGGGCATGAACAACTACAGCTTAATAGCCTGATGTCTTTGGCATCACTAATGGTTGGAATCCACTGGAAAGCCGATGAGTTGTTGATGTAGTTATTATCATCACTTCTCTATTGTTTACTTAAAGAGTCCTGAGCCAGGCTCCGAGCTGTTAGCTATAAAGTCATGAGAGTGCCTATGGGGGTTTCAACCTGCAGATGGACATTGTGAGTAAAAGCAAAGGTTTTTATATGGAGTGTGTAAGCTGAGAAGGAAGATAAATAGCAACAGAGCAAAGACCTCTTATTTCACTGTAGTAGAAGGAAAACTTTGCTACAGGGCAGGACTCTTGGGGCATGCCAGACTTCATCTCAGGAGTTTGTGCTCCATTGAATGATTCATGGGCCCTGTTCATATTTAGATCTGCAAGAGTGTGTAGACGCCCTGAGAGGTACGAGTTGCTCGTAGGTTGGCTGCTAATAATATATCAAAATCCTTCAGAGATGCCTTTAAGATTTGGGGGAAGAGGGTGGATGAGGAAAGCTGGAGTTTTAGTTGATGTTGCAGGTTGGATTCTGGAAACTTAGCTGGTGTTACAGATTGGTTCTCCCAAAGCAATGCTGAGATGGAATTTGGTGTGCAGGCTATTTGTTAAAGATTAACACCCGTGGAAGAAAGGAGGAAGAAAGGAGAGGAAGAAATTGCCATGTGATACAGGTGTGACAAAACTATGGCCAACACCAGGGGGTGATCTGGAGCACATTCAGCCTGTCAGAATATTTGATGTAAAGCTGAAAATGCAGCACCTCTCCGCTTTCACCTGCCTCTGTCAGCCACTGACTGTTGGCTGCCTTTTCAAGGTGTGTCCTTGAGTATGATGACTCTCTGGAGCTAAGGCAAACTCAGAAGTAGCTGACAGGGGGGGCAACATGTACCCCTTGAAGGGAATCTGGTGGCGCATCTCCACGTCTACCCTAACTAGTAAGTGACAGAGCTGAAATTGAGCTTGGGTTCTACCGATTCCAAAGCTAATGATATTCCTTCCTTCCTTCAGTTAAAAAATATCTATCGAAGACTTTCTTGGTGCCAGGCACTGTTTTGGGTGTTGAGGATTCAGTATTGAAAAAAAAAATCCTTGTCCTTAGGGAATTACATTGTAGCATGCGTGGAAGTAAGATATAAAAAAAAGAAATAAGATACATAGTATATTGGATGATGATAAGTGCTATGGGGAAAATAAAACATGAAATGTGGAAAAGACTGCATGTTTGTGTCTGTAGGAAGGAGGATAGGACAGAAGGTTTTTTTTTTTTTTGAGACAGAGTCTCACTCTGTTGCCTGAGCTAAAGTGCCATGCTGTCAGCCTAGCTCACAGCAACCTCAAACTCCTGGGCTCAAGGGATCCTTCTGCCTCAGCCTCCCGAGTAGCTGGGCCTACAGGCATGTGCCACCATGCCTGGCTAGTTTTTTCTACATATATTTTTAGTTGTCCAACTAATTTCTTTCTATTTTAGTGGAAACGGGGGTCTCACTCTTGCTCAGGTTGGTCTCGAACTCCTGAGATCAAACGATCCACCTGCCTCGGCCTCCCAGAGTGCTAGGGTTACAGGTGTGAGCCACTGTGCCCAGCCTACGACAGAGGGTATTATTGCTATTAAAAACAGAGCAGTCAGAGAAAGACTCACAAAAGAGAGGGTATTTGAGCAAAGACCCAAAGAGGAGAGGAAGCATGTTTTGTGGATGTGTGCAGAGTCATTCTAAGCAGAGGAAAATGGCCCCAAGGCCTGAGGTGGGAGCATGCCCAGTGTATCCTTGTCATAGACTTCCCCTGCAAATTTTTGTTCATAGTACGTCTAGCATAGTACCAGGTTATTAAATGTGAAATATCTGATTTTGAATCAAAAGTGTAGTTTATCTCAAACAAGAAGCAGTACAATTCATCAAAGTATACACCTAAACTAGTGACATATTTTTGCCATCTTAACAGTAGCTTATTTATGCCAACAATGAAGAAGCCTGGAGAGCAAGTGACAATGAAATCATGAAAGGTGTTTTCCACAGCTTGTTGAGAATTGAATATTTTTCCTTGCAAGAAGTGGTCCAAAGCCTGGAAGAAGTGGTAGTCAGTTGGTGCAAGGTCTGGTGAATATGGTGGATGACAGAGAGTTTCCAGGTTTAGCTGCTATAGTTTGAGCTGTAGTCCACTGACTAGGTTTCATGAAGCTGTAGTGGATAAAACCAAAGCTGGACCACCAAACAGACACCATTAGCTTTCTTTGATGGATATTCGGTTTCTGGATGGATATTCGGCGCTTCATCTTTATCCAACCATCATGTCTGTTGAATGCTTGAAATTGTCAAAAAGAATCCATTTTTCATTACACATAATAATACAGTGTAGAAATGGTTTGCCTTTATGTCATGACAGCAAAGAAAGGCAAGCTTCAAGACAATTTCTTTTCTGATGCTTGTTGAATTCATGCAGAATCCATCTATCCAGCTTCTTTACCTTGCTGATTTGTTTCAAATGGTCCAATATTGGAATAGTAACATCAAACCTTGCTGCTAATTCATGTGCGGGTCGAGATGGACTTGTTTCCACTATAGCTTTCAGCTCATCATTATCCACCTTGGTCTCAAGTTGCCCACATGGTTCATTTTCAAGATTAAAATCACCAGAAAAGAACTTCTAAAACCATCGATGTACTGTGCGTTCATTAGCCACATCCTTTCCAAACACTTTGTTGATATTTTGAGCTGTCTGCACTGCATTGGTTCCATGATGGAACTCATATTAAAAAATAACATGAATTTTTGACTTATTCATGGTTTCACAAAAAAGTGTTCTAAAAAAATGTGAAAAACAATCACAAGCCAAAATGTGCATTTGAAAGACTGAGGATGTACCTTCACAATAAAAATAAAACAAGGTCAAAGTGAAATGTCAGAGATATCATCAAACTATGTACTTAAGGAAAATGGACATTTCATACTTAATAACCTAATACATCTGCCTTGCACAGAATGCAATGTTTTCAAACTTGACTCATTCGTATGCCACTGTGATAATTTTTGTAATATTCATTTACCATCTGTACTATTACTTAATTAGATTTTAAATTAAATTCCCTTTTCACACTTAAGTTCATTTATTTTAGGAGATATTTGTGGAAATAAATGAGGACCACCCAAAAGGGAATAAGCAAAGGCTATTTATTCAGAGCTTACTATAGCAAGGGAGTTAGTGACCATCACTTGAGTTTGGCAGAGATTCAAAGGCAGGCAGAGAAGTGGGAAAAGCTTTATAGTGGAATGAAGGGAAGGCTTGGGTACACCAAGGAGGCTGGTGGCATGGGGAAGCTGCAGGTGGCTAACCAGAAGCAGGGCATCCAATGTGGTTGGTTAGGGGTGCATATTTGGCTTTCTCTGCTTGATCTTAAGTTGGAAGTGGAGGCAAAAATTAGAGAAGCTGTTAGTTATGATTCAAGTCCTGGTCATTTGGGGCCCATTGTTTACAGTGGTTATTGTTTAGCTTTCTGGACTGTTTGATAGAGACAGTGGTCTGACTGCCTACAAATCTGACTTGTAGGTGGTAGGTTGGCCTCCTGGTCTGGTTGCTACAAATTATGGGTCAGAGTTTTAATTTTATATATAGTCTGGCCATTGTCTATTTGTATATTTGGCTTTTCAGTTTTGTTTCCCTAAAATGCAAAGCTATTATCATTTGGTATGTTATTTTCATTCTTAACATAATTATATATAATTATGTTAAGATGCATACACAGATGCATACACACACACACACAAACACATACACAGGCTACACAATCATTAAAATAAAAATGTTTTCCATGTGAAACCTGAAATAAACTTATACAATGTCAAGGGTACATTGAGAAGGATGTGGGGGAGGAGGCAGAGCAAGATGGCCAAATAGAAACCTCCAGTGATCATCCCTCTTTATGAACATCAAATTCAACAACTATTTGTGCAAGCAAGCACCTTCAGAGGATCCCCAAATCAGATGAGCAATCATACTACCTGGTTTACATTATATCAAGAAAAGAGGCAGTGAGAAGGGCAGAAAAGACAATATTGCATTGCCTATGCCACCCCTCCCCCATCCCCTGGCAGTGCTGTGCCAGCACCCCAAGTGGAGAGAGAATTTGTGTGCCCAAGGGAGGGAGAGTGAAGTGATTGTGGGGCTTTGCACTGAAATACAGGGCTGCCCTGGTGCAGGGAACGCAGCACAGGGCAGAATTCAGGCAGTAGCCACAGAGGGAGCATTTAGACCAGCCAGGCCAGAGAGAAATCCTCTACCCTGAAACCCAAGTTCTGGCTAGCTTCACCACTGGCTGACAAAAAGCAGCCTTAGGCCTGGACTAAATTCATTAAGGCATCAGTCCACAAAGGCTGCAGTCCTTGGGCAATTCCTGTGGCTGTGCTGGCTTGGAGCCAATGGACTTGGGGTGCATATAACCCAGGAAGACACCAGCGGTGGCAGCAAAGCCAGTGCCTGTGTTGTGCCTCCCCGACCCCCTAACTACAGGCAGTGAGGCTTCAGGGAAAGGAAAGGGAAAAGTTCAGAGCACTCAAGTTGTTTTGCAAATTGGCTACCAGCTCAGCCACAGTAAAATAAAATTCTAAGCAGAATCCTGAAGCCCCTGAGTCCCCTGGGCCAGAAAGAAAACACTGCCCAGAAGGGAAGGACTCACTCCTGGCAGGATTTACCACCTGCCAACTAAAGAGCCTTTGTGCCTTGAATGAACATCAGAAGTATCCAGGCAATAGTCACCACAGGCTTTGGATGGGACTGGCTTCAGGTGTGACCTGGTACTGGTGGCCATGAGAGAATGCCCATATCACTCCTCTCACAAATACAGCAGCACAACACAGAGAGTGAGGAAAGAGAATGAAAGATTTTGCCTATTAATCCAGGGAATTCTCCTGTACCCAACCCAAGTCCACCAAGGAAGTACCACCAGGAATTTGCAAGAGTCATAGCATTAATGGGCTTGAGATACCCCTAGTACTGATATGGCTTCTGTGACCAAAGCCTTAGATTACAACGCTCAATTCCCTTGAATATCTGGAAAGCTTTCTCAAGAAGGATGGATTTAAACAAGCCCAGACTGCGAAGATTAAAATAAATACCTAACTGTTCAATGTCCACACATCTATGAACATCCACAAGCATCAAGACACCCAGGAAAACATGACCTCACCACATGAACTAAATAAGGTACCAGTGACCAATCTGGGAGCAATGGAGATATGTGACCTTTCAGACAAAGAATTCAAAACAGTTGTCTCAGAGAAGCTCAATGAACTTCAAGACAACACAGAAAAGGAATTCAGAAGCCTATCAGAGAAATTTAACAAAGAGATTGAATAATGATAAAAAAAAAAAAATCAGGCAGAAATTCTGGAGCTTAAGAATTCAATTGACAAACTGAGAAATGTTTCAGAGTCTTTCAACAGCAGAACTGACCAAGCAGAAGAAAGAATTAGTGAGCTTGAAGAGAGGCTATTTGAAAATACACAGTCAGAAGAGAAAAAAGAAAAGGGAATAAAAAACAATGAAGCATTGGTCTATAAAATACCTTAAAAAGGGCAAATATAAGAATTATTGGCCTTAAAGAGGAGGGAGGGAGGGAGAGAGAGAGAGACAGAAAGAGAGAGAGAGAGAGAAACACACACACAGACAGACAGAGACAGAGACAGAGAGATTGGGATAGAAATGAGGATTGGGATAGAAATAGAATTGGGATAGAAATTATTTATTCAAATAAATAATAATAGAGAACTTTCCCAGCCTAGAGAAAGATATCAATATTCAGGTATAAGGACACCAAGTAGATTTAACCCAAGCAAGGGTATCTCAAGTCATTTAATAATCAAGCACCCAAAGGTCATGTATAAAGAAAAGGTACTGAGAGAATCAAGAAAAAAGAAAAAAAGAAAAACTAACATATAAAGAGCTTTGATACATCTGGCAGCAGACTTCTCAGTGGAAACCTTACAGGCAAGGAGAGTGGCATGACATATTCAAAGTGTTGAAGGAAAAAGCCCTTAACCCTATAATATTATATGCTGCAAAAATATCCTTCAAACATGGAGGAAAAATAAAGATTTTCCCAGACAAACAATAGCTGAGGGATTTCATCAACACTGGACTTGTCCTATAAGAAATGCTAAAAATTCTTCAATCTGAAAAGAAGGATGTTAATGAATAATAAGAAATTATCTGAAGGTATACATAACTGGTAGCAGTAAGTATACAAATACAAAATACTCTATTGCCATAATTGCAGTGCATAAGCCACTTATATTTTGACTAATAAGACTAAAGAAAAACCTATCAAAAATAGCTACAACAACTTTTTGAAAAATAGGTATATAAAAAGATATGTATGGAAACAACAAAAAATTAAAAAGTGGAGTGGAGATGGAGTTAAAGGGTAGAATGTCTTTTAGATTTCTCTTTTCTTGGTTATTTGTTTTTTGTTTGTATGCAGAGTTGTCATATGTTTAAAATGATTTGTTATAAAATCTGTTTTGTAAGCCTCATGGTAACCTCAAATCAGCAAACCTACAACAGATACACAAAAAAAGAAGAAATTAAAACACACTACCAGAAAAAATCACTTTTGACTAAGGAAGACAGAAAGTAAGTAAGAAAGAAAGAACCACAAAACAATCAAAAATCACATAATAGCATGTCAGTAATAACTCTTACCTATCAATAATAACATTAAATGTGAATGGACTAAACTCTTCAATCAAAAGACACAGAATAGCTAAATAGATAAACAAGTGCCAACCATATGTTATCTGCAAGAAAAGCACCTATAAAAACATACATAGACTGAAAATAAACATATGGAAAAAGCTATTCCATGTAAATGGAAACCAAAAAAGAGTAGGAGTAGCTATACTTCTCTCAGATGAAATAGAGTTAAGACAAAAACTGTAAAAAGAGACAAAGAAATTTATTATATAATGATAAAGGGTCAATTCAGCAAGAGGATATAATAATTCTAAATATATGTGTACCCAACACTGGAGCACCAGATATATAAAGCAAATATTACCAGAGCTAAAGAGAGAGAAAGATTCCAATATGATAATCATTGGAGACCTCAACATTCCATCTGCAGCATTGGACAGATCTTTCAGACAGAAAATCCACAAAGAAATATTGGACTTAACATGAACTATATACTAAAAGGACTTTATAGATATTTACAGAACATTTCATCCAACAGCTACAGAATACACATTCTTCTCCTTAGCTTGTCGACCATTCTCAAGGATAGACCATATGTTAGGCCAGAAAACAAGTCTTAAAAAATTCAAAAAATTGAAATCATAGCCAGTATTTTCTCTGACCACAATGGAATAAAACTAAAAAAGAAATCAATAACAAGAGGAACATTGGAAAATATACAAACACATTGAAATTAAACAATATGCTCCTTAATGACCAGTGAATCAATGAAGAGATTAAGAAAGAAATAAAAAATCTCTCAAAACAAGTAAAAATGAAAACACAGCATATCAAAGCCTGTTGGATATAGCAAAAACAATAATAAGAGGACAGGTTATAGCAATAAATGCCTACTCAAAAAAAAGTAAAAAAGCTTCAGATAAACAACCTAATGATGCATCTCAAAGAACTAGAAAAATAGGAGCAAATCAATCCCACAATTAGTAGAAGAAAAGAAATTATAAAGATCAGAGCAGAAATAAATGAAATCGAAACCAAAAATATAAGAGATAAATGAAATAAAAAATTGGTTTTTTAAAAAGATAAACAAAATTGACAAATCTTTAGCCAGACTGAGGAAAAAAGAGAGAACTGAATAAATAATGTCAGAGATGAAAAAGTAGACACTACAACTGATACTTCAGAAATCCAAAGGATCATTGTAGACAACTATGAGCAACTATATGCCAATAAATTGGAAAACCTAGAAGAAATGGATAAATTCCTAGACATATACAACCTCCCAAAATTGAACCAGGAAGAAATCCAAAACCTGAATTAACCAATAACAAAATACAAGATAGAAGCAGTAATAAAAAATCTCCCATGAAAGAAAAGCCCAGGACTCAATGGCTTCACAGTTGAATTCTAACAAGCATTCAAAGAAGAACCAATTCCAATCCTACTTAAAGTATTTCAAAAAATTGAGGAGGAGGGATACTCCCAAACTAATTCTATGAGGTATGTATTACCCTGATACCAAAAGCAGACAAAGACACAACAAAACAAGAAAACTGTGTGCCAGTATCTCTGATGAACATAGATGTAAAAATCCTCAACAAAATACTAGCAGACCAAATTCAACAGCATATTAAAAAATTATTCATCATGCCTAAGTGGGATTCCTCCAGGGATACAAGAATGGTTCAACATATGCAAATCAATCAATGCGATACTTCATATCAACAGAATGAAGGACAAAACCCACACGATCATTTCAATTGATGCTGAAAAAGCATTTGATAAAATTCAACATCCCTTCAAGGTAAAAACTCTCAAAAACCTGTGTATAGAAGGACCTTACTGCAACATAATAAAAGCCATATATGACAGATCTATAGCTAGTGTCATACTGAATGGGGAAAAAATGAAAACCTTTCCTCTGAGATTGGGTACAAGACAAGGATGCCCACATTCACTGCTGTTAGTCAATGTAGTACTGGAAATTCTAGCTGGAGCAATCAGACAAGAGAAAGAAATAAAGGGCATGCTAAATTGGAAAGGAAGAAGTCAAATTATCGTTGTTTGCAGACAATATGATCTTATATCTAGAGAAATCTAAAGAGTCCACAAAAAACTGTTAGAACTGATAAAAAAAAATTCAGTAAAGTTCCAGCATACAAAATCAATACACAAAACTCAGTAGCATTTCTATATGACAACAATAAACAATCTGAAAAAGAAACCAAGAAAGTAATCCCATTTACAATAGCAGCAAATGAAATAAAATACCTAGGAATAAACTTAGCCAAAGATGTGAAAGATCTCTATAATGAGAACTATAAAACATTGATGAAAGAAATTGAAGCGGACACACAAAAAAAGGAAAGATTTTCATGCTCCTGGATTGGAAGAATCAATAATATTAAAATTTACATACTACTCAAAGCAATCTACAGATTTAATGCAATCCCCATCAAAATACTATTGACATTCTTCACAGAAATTGAAAAAATAATTCTAAAATTTATTTGGAACTACAAAACACCTAGAATAGCCAATATCATCCAGAGCAAAAAGAACAAATTGGAGGAATCACATTACCTTATTTCAAATTATACTACAGAGATGTAAAAACCAAAACAGCCTGGTACTGGCATTAAAAACAGACATAGACCAGAATGGAACAGAATAGAGAACGCAAAAATAAATGCACACATCTACAGTGAACTTACCTTTGACAAAATTTCCAAGAATATATCGTGGGGAAAGGACAGTCTCTTCAATAATTGGTGCTGGGAAAACTGGATATACATATACAGAGGAAATGAACTAGACACTTATCTTTCACCATATACAAAAATCAAATAAAAATGGATCAAAGACTTACATCTGAGACCCGAAACTATGAAACTACTAAAAGAAAACATTGGAGAAATGCTTCAAGACATTGGTCTGGGCAAGGACTTCTTGAACAATATCCCCAAAGCACAGGCAACCAAAGTAAAATTGGACAAATGTGATCTTATGAAGGTGAAAAGTGCTATACAGCAAATGAAACAATCAACAAAGGGAAGAGACAACCCACAAAATAGGAGAAAATATTTGCAAACTACTTATAACTAGAAAATATAATGAGATCCAACAATTTGATAGGAAAAAATCAAATAATCCAATTAAAAATGGACAAAGGATCTGAATAGACATTTCTCAAAAGAAGACATACAAATGGTCAAGAAGCATGTGAAAAAAATGCTTGAAATCACTAATTATCAGAGAAATGCAAAACAAAACTACAATGAGATACCATCTCACCCAGTTAAAGTGACTTTTATCAAAAAGACATGAAATAAGAAATGCTGATTAGGATGTGGAGAAAGGGGAATTCTTGTACACTGTTGGTGGAATGTAAATTTGTGCAACCACTCTGAAGAACAGTTTGGAGTTTCCTCAAAAAACTGAAAATAGAACTACTATTTGACCCAGCAATCCCACTGCTGGGTGTATATTAAAAGGAGGAGAATTCAGTATATTAAAAAGGTATCTGTACTTCCATGTTTATTGCAGTACCATTTATAATAGCCAAGATTTGGAATCAACCTAAATGTCCATCAGTAGATGAATGGATAAAGAAATAGTGAAATATTATATACACAATGGAATACTATATAGACAAAGAATGAAATCCTGCCATTTGCAATGACATGGATGGAACTGGAGAACATTATATTAAGTGAAATAAGCCAAGCACAGAAAAAATATCTTGCACATTCTCACTCATATGTGGGAGCTAAATGTTAAAATAATTGATCTCATAGAGACAAAAAGTAGAATAATGCATACCAGAGGCTGGGATGGGTAAGGGAGGAGGATAAATTGGGGATGGTTAATGGGTGCAAAAATATAGCTAGATAGTTAGATAGAATGGACAATATTTGATAGCACAACAAAGTGACTGTAATCAACAATAAGTAGGGTATACTTTAAAATAACTAAAAAAGTAGAATTGGAATGTTCCTAACACAAAGAAATATTAGATGCCTGAGGTAATGAATATGTCAGTTACCCCGATTTGATTAATTCACATTATATGCCTATATCAAAACACCAATCACATGTATCCTATAAATATGTATAACTATTAAATATTAGGTACCCATAATAATTAAAAAATACAAATTAAAAAAGAAGACCTAAATAAATGGAAAAACATGTTTGTGTTTTATAAGGTCCAGTATTATAAAGTTGACATTTTATCCAAAACAGACCTATATTTTAATACAAGTTTAATTAAAATCCCAGTAGGATTTTAAAAATTGAAATTGACAAGATGATTCTAAAATGTATATTGAAATGCAAAGGAATTAGAAAAGGAAAACAATTGTGGAAAGGAGAAGAAAGTTGGATGACTCATGTTATCTGATTTCAAGACTTACTATACAGTTATAGTAATTAAGATAACTAACCAATGAGCACACATTTTCACAAAGGGAAGTAAAACTCAATGGAAATCAAGAGAGGGATGGTGAGAAGGGGATGGACGATTACCTACTTAACAGGTATAAGGAACACTATCTGGGTGACAGGTACTCTTATAACCATGACTCAAGCATTATAAATGTGATTCATATAACCAAAAAAAAAAAAATTGTGGAATTGGAGAAACAAAAAAAATATAAATTAATGGAGCATGTTGAGAGTTCAGAAATAAACCCACACATCTATGGTCAATTAATTTTTGACTGTGGCACAAAAGCAAATGCATGGAGAAAAGATTGTCTTTCCGACAAATGGTGTTGGGGACGTTAGGCATACACATAAAGAAAATTACCTGGACCTTTATCCTGCACCCTGCATAAAAATTAACTCTAGACGTAAAGCCTAAATCTATCAAATTTTTACAAGAAAATATAGTAGAAAATCTTTACAAAAAATTTCTTAGATACAACATCAAAAACATGATACATAAAAGAAAAAATTGATAATTAGGCTTCATCAAAATAAGGAATTTCTGTTTTGTGAAAGGCACTGTTAAAAGAATGAGAAGACAAGTTACAGATTGGGAGACAATATTCACAAATCCCATATCTGCTAGATGACTTGTTTTTATGTTTAAAGAATTCTAAAAATTAGACAATAAATAAACAAATAAGGGGTAAACAATTTGAACAAACACTTCACCAATGAAGATATATGATGGCAAATAAGTATGTGAATAGCTGCTGAACATCATGAGTCATTAGGAAAATACCAATTTAAAAAAAAGGCCCACCGTATGATATCATTACATATCTATTAGAGAAACAAGAGAGAGAGAGAGAGAGAGAGAGGGAGAGAGAGAGAGAGAGAGAGAAAGTCAAGGAACAATATCAGTTGTTGGTGAGAATGGAGAGCATTTGAAACTTTCACACATTGCTAGTGAGAATGCAAAATGGTACAGCTACTCCAGAAAACCATTTGGCAATTTTTTAATAAAGTTAAACATACTCTGACCACATTATCCAGCAATCCTACTCCTAGGCATTTTCAAAAAGGAAATAAAAAGTTATATTTACATAAAAGCCTACACAAACATGTTTATAACAGCTTCTTTGTAATTAAAAAATAGTGGAAACAACCCAAGTATTTCTCAACTTGGAAATGGAAAAAAATGGATTAAAAAATACCTAGTGGTATATTCATGTAATAGAATATTACCCAGCACTTAAAAAAAGAACTACTGATACATGAAATAACAAAATTTCAAATATATGGTAGATGAAACAATCCAGATTTAAAATGCTGCATATTGTATGGTTTCACTTACACGACATTCTGTAAAATACAAAACCATAGAGATAGAAAAAAAAAATCATTGATCATTGCTTACATCCGGAGGTGAGAAAAGAGGCTGACTACAAAATAGTGTGGAAAATTTGGCAGTAGTGATGGTTACATCACCATGTTCATTTGTTAAGACACCTAACTGTACACTAAAAATGGTGATTTTTTTTTTTACTGTGGTCAAATTATACTTTAAAAAAATGAAGAAGAGGAATGTATGTCACACTTTGGGAAAAACTGAATTGTAGGCTGTCTTAGTCCATTTGTGTTGCTACAAAGGAATACCTGAGGCTGGGTAATGTATAAAGAAAACAGATTTATTTGGCTCACGGTTCTGCAGAAGAAACAGCACTAGCATCTGCTTCTGGTGAGGCCCTCAAGAAGCTTCCACTCATGGCGAAGGTGAAAGAGAGCAGGCATCACATGGTGAGAGGAGGAGTAAGAGAGAGAGGAGAAGGGGCCAAGCTCTTTTAAACAATCACTCTCATAGGAACTCATATTGTGAGAACTCACTCATTACCATGAGGGCCACACCAGCTGTTCTCTATCCTCATGAACCAAACACCTCCCACCAGGCCCCGCCTCTAACACTGGGGATCAAATTTCCACATGAGTTTGGAGAGGGCAAATATCCAGACTATAGCATGGGTACTCAAGATATATTTCATTTTAAATTCTCAAACTGTAGGGTAACTAGTATTTCCTAAACCTTGAGTGTATTTCCATTGATTTTTTTTTTTTTTATCTTTCTGCCTTAATGCTTTCTCATTTCCTGGGAGGATTAACACGCCCCATCACAGATTTACCCTTTGGTAAGAATTGGTTTAAGAAGATTTGTTGTAATTGATTGATGTTAGTTTCCTTAAGATCCTGGGGGGTTTGATGCAATAGTGAAATAGGGTGGGTTAATCTCTTAGGAAACCAGAGAGCTTGCCTCAGGACATTGAGTATTAGATGTGAGGGACAAAGGGATGGTTAGGAAGGTGAAAGGTCGTGGAAATTCAGATCCACATTCTTTGGACAATATTCTCCAAAGTAGGGAACAAATTATCACTTGTTCTAGCCCTATTCTGCCTGATAGTCACAAACACACCCTTTGTGTATATACATATAATGTGCTTATTCATTTATTTTAATGCCATTTTGTGTTTATTTTCTGCAATTGACTGTGAAATCCTTGAGCGCAGCTGAATTAGTCTTATACAAGCTTAAGCTGCCACCTATTAGCCCCGAGTTTGCCAAATAGCAGATGCTCAATAAATGTCAATTAAATAAATTAGCAAACAAATCTTCAGGGCCTTTGCATATTTACCCAAAATATTGTGATAGTTCTTGAGCCCTGTGAAAATAATTGTGAACTGTGTCTGTGTTATTTTCCCCACGGAATTTACCAAGCAAGTATGTCCCTACGACATGTTTGATGATCGGGTGAGAGAATGGAAGAGGACCAGCTGTCTGACTGTGGTGACCAAGTTCATGATTTAAAATTATGCTTTGTATACATTCGGCCAAAATGAAACACGTTCTGTGCTCTCTGCCTGATGAATAACCCCACTCTTCCATCGTGGAGGTTTGCTTTTGTGAAGATAAGAAATGAGGCATTTGATGGAGACTTTGAAGGAAGACTGCCAGTACCCACAGTGGTATAGCTTGTTCCTTCTTCATCTGTCTCATTTTCACTTTTTAGAACAATAGGAACACTCCCATACTTCTTTTGTTTTCTCTAGATATTCTTATTTATGACGGTTCAGGGTTGTCACATTAACTGTGTATTGTTGGGTATCCCAAATACGTACATTTCACTAAGAATGTGAAATGGATCTAATTTAATAGGCGATGGTCAGTGGTTTATATGTTCCCATGTGAAAGTTATTATTTTAAGAGATTCCCCTCAAGAAGTTTGAATTTAAATTTTCACAAATTTTAACAATAATGTAAGAAAAGTCCCCCCCAAAGGACAATCTGAACTTGTTTAGGGAGAGAGCTGTTACCCTTGTTTGTCATAGCCTATGGAGGTTCAGAAGAAGTAATGTTTCCCTTTTGCAAGAAATATATTAGATATAGACATAAGCTTAACCAAATGTACCAGCTTGCTGCTTAGTAATGGTTTTTACCACCTGAAAGATACCTAAAGCAGTATCATAGCTTAGATAAAACCTGTTTTTTTAGATATTTTGTTACAATACTTGTTACGACGTCTGCAATTTACTCCAAAATACTTTAGGATAGCAATGTGGTTTTGGGATTATGTTAGTTTTAGGTTATGTTCTAGGGGTAGGGGGAAGAGTTACCATTTAATTGAAATGGCTCATCTCCATAGGTGGCTGGCTACTGGAAGCACTGCAACTTCCTCTGGTCAACGTTAGACATTTTACTAATTCATTAGGGGAAATTAATATCTAATTAATCAGCATAATGGGTTTAAAAATTAGTCCCTCATTCATGAAATTAGTGGTACTTAGGATTGTGTGACTTGGCTAAAAGATTTTAGAGACAGTCACCACTATTGCTTAAAGAAGGTGTAAGAAAACTACCAAGTTACAGGCTTGGGCATGGTACCCAAGGCTGATTCTTAAACAGTCTTGTCTCCAGCCATTGAGGCAGAGGGTTTTGTGGCCTGATCCTGACTGTAGGGCTAACAGAATCCTGCCTCTGGAATGTTGTCACATATGAATGACCTTTCATGCAAGGTGATGGAGAGCACCTAAAAAAGACAGAGAACTGAGGCTTCATTGTGCTTATAGCACAGATTATGTGAAATATTTTGTGCTTGCGTTGCTAATGGATGATGTTTAACCAAAGCCTATAATGTGGCAAAATTTGGCCTGAGATTTACATTCATTAAAACCAAGTTAGTGAAGTTGTTGTGGTGTAGCTAAATTTTGCCTGTCAAGGCCTTTTTCAAGACTACCTTTATCTGTCACAAAGAACCTAAGCATTGTTCATGACCAAATAAGTGACCCTTTCCAAACAATCTTTTGTTCTTTTACACTTGGGTTTGCTGTGCTCTAATTCCCAAATCCCTTGTATCAGTCAGCGTTCAGTAGAAGAAGCAGATCAAAAGGAGATATATATTGAAAGATTGATTGCAAGGAATTGGCCTGTGTGATTTTGGGGTCTGGTTAGGCAAGCCTGAAACCTAGAGAATAGCCACTGATCAGGAAGCTGCAGGCTGAAACTTTCTAGCAGGTGCAATTTCTTCTTCAGGGAAGCCTTAGTTCTGCTGTTACAGCCTTTCAACTGATAGATACAGGCCCACTCAGATTATCAAGGGTAACCTCTCTTCCTTAATAATTAGAGACTTTAATAATATCTACCACATACCTTCACAGCGACACCTACATTACTGTTGGACCAAAAAATTGGTAGACCGTAGCCTTGCAAACTGACATATCAAAAGACCATCACATTCTTTCCTGGTTTTATAGGTAGCCAAGGCAGGCTTAGTGCCAATCATTCCTGTCTAGGCCCCCTGTAAGGTCTAATTACAAAAGGTCACTGATCCTTCTTAGTGTCAAGGGAACCCTTTTGGTTTCTTTCATCATCCTTTTGTTCATATTCATGAAAATAAAAAATAGCATTTCTAAGGAGATTATGTTAAATCGCTTAACTTTAGTGCTTTCCTCCTTGAAAAGCTGTTTGGACTTGCAAAATGAGCTTCTCCAGCCCAATTCTGTGAAGAAAAGGAGCTTTTGTTTCCAAACTTATTTTGCTGAGCACACCCTGTATTCTTCTTTATTTGATTCAGAGCAGTGGCAGCATTGCAGAGTGAAGAGCAGTGGGACAGGCATGGGATTTAGAGTCAGGGCACTGAGTTCCAAGTCCTTCGTTGAGCTCTGGGACCACAAGCAAATGACTCTGCTTGAATCTTGATTTCCTTGTCTATAGCATAGAGGCGGTGATAATATTTCTTTTCCCTTCAAGGATTGTTATGATGATCAGAAATAGTATTGGGAAAGTGACTGATGCGAGCTAGACTCTTAATACATGACTAATAATCATTTTACCAACAACTGTATCCTCTCTGTACTAAATGCTCTAATCAATACCCCTCCCCACCAAAAAATAAATCAGGGGAAAGAATGCCTGGTGTTAACTACCTCCAACATAAATATTATCTATATAAAAATGTCAAAGTTATAATATTGATAAAGACCAAAGGATATTTATTATCCAATTAGTAGTAATAAATCCTTTATGACATTGAATATTTTTTCCACCTTCTTCGGAGTTGAGGAATTTGCATTTATTACATTTTCTGGCTTTTATTATTGGTCTTAAAAATGTCAGTCATAAACAATGTCTCGGAGCCTGCATTTTACCAAAGGCAAAAAGCCCCTTTTATTGCTGTTACAAGTTCGTTGCCTTTTATTCACTCAGTATAACCAGATTTCTGCTAATGTTATGTACATTCTATATTTTACTTTAATATTCAACATTATAAATGGGAGATAATAAAGTAAACCAGGCCTTTTTAGATTGACAAAATAGAATTTCTCTTCCCCTAGAATCAGAGAGTGTAAGCATTTTTAATTTCTGACTATCCTTAAATCTAATATATTTTGTACTTCAGGCCCTATGAAAAATGTACTTGAGTTCTTTAATTAGTGGCAGCAAGAAAGGCCAACAAAAAAAAAAAAAGAAAGAAAAGAAAGGCCAACTGACAAGACAATATTATACTCTTTGCAACAGGAATGACTTTATATCTCAAAATATTTTAACTTGTAAAGAAACATAGAAAATAGATAAATTTAATGATTTCAGAAGAGTTGTCCTACTATTGGGTTTGAGAATGAATCAGACAGGGAGCACTTGAGATAAAGTTGTATATATATATTTGTTTTGCTGCTACTACCTTTTTTTTGAGACAGAGTCTCGCTTTGTTGCCCAGGCTAGAGTGAGTGCCGTGGGTGGCATCAGCCTAGCTCATAGCAACCTCAAACTCCCTGGGCTCAAGCAATCCTCCTGCCTCAGCCTTCCGAGTAGCTGGGACTACAGGCATGCGCCAACCATGCCCGGCTAATTTTTTCTATATATATTAGTTGGCCAATTAATTTCTTTCTATTTATAGTAGAGACAGGGTCTCGGTCTTGTTCAGGCTGGTTTTGAACTCCTGACCTCGAGCAATCCACCCGCCTCGGCCTCCCAGAGTGCTAGGATTACAGGCGTGAGCCACCCTTTCCTGATTTTCTACCTCCCTAATTGTTGTTACCACCATATAGTTTTCCAGTTAGTTATGTCAGGCAATGTTCCAGGCCTCACAGATTTTTTGCCCCCTCTGGCCTCAAAGAGCAAAAAATGCATTCATTGAATAAGTATTCCCATAGGTTCTTCTTCCCTGCCAAATTAAGAACTTTCTCTTCCTCCCTGCCTCCCCTTTCTCTTCCTCCTTCCTTCTTTTTGTTTCTTCCTTCCTGCTTCATCTTTCCAACAAATATTAATTTCATTAGGCATACAGCACCAGGCAGGGGCTAAAGAGGTGCAAAGGCATGGTCCCACTCTTTAGCAAGCTCACAGAATGCTGGGGAAGTCGACGCAGAAAACACAATTTAACACTTTCTACGGTGGACATTTGTATAAGGTGCAGAAAGCACTGAGTTCTCCTGGGGAAACTGGTGAATCTGGGAAGTGTTGCTTAAGCTAATTCTTGATGGAGGAACAGGAGTTTGCCAGGCAAATGAGGTGAGGGAGGGAAAGAGGGACTGAGAAATGTGTGTGTATGGATGGGTGAGAGACTAGGGCCTTCCTGGTGGAGGAAACTGCCAGTAACAAAGCTCAAAGGGGTTAAAACAACTCTGTATTTGGGAAGCTGATAATAATTCAAATTTTCATAAGAATTCCACAAAAGGGTGAAGGGGTAGGTTGTATGGTATGAGATAGAGGAGGAAGAGATAAAACTCTAAGAAGAAATAAGGGCAGAGAAACTTGCACTTTATCCTTTTGATGGGGGCTATTGAACAAGTTTAAAGCAATAGCATTTAATTAATCATGTTGGCTGGGAAAGCTTGGTTAGAGGTGGTCAAGAATAGAGATGAAAGGCTATTTAGAAGTTTGAGCAGTAATTCAGGTGCAGCCTAGAGAAGAGAGGTGGGCATTAATTAACAAATTCATTTATCTTTCAATGAAATCCTTATCGAGTATTTACGATGTTCCAAGCATAGGGGATACTGCAGTGAATTTCAATTGTCCACTCACATTGCTTGCAGGCCAGTGGGACATTAGACACACAAACACACTCTCTTCATATTGTGCTTCAGAGTTTCCCCTTTGGGGATGCAATGTGGTGTAGGTGAAAGAATCTCTGGATCAGACTGACCAGGGTTCAAATCCTGCCTCTGCGCTTTCAACCTGAGGGGCCTTGGGCGAATCACTTGCCCTCATTAGAAATATGGCAATAATATGAAACAGCTGTTTATATCATAGGGATTTTATGAAGATGAGAGGAGAAAATGTATGCAAAAGACTTAGAACAGTGCTGGTGCATGCTAGTATCCTCTCTCAGCTCCCAGTTTAGAATTACAGGAAGAATGAGAAGGTAGGACAGGAGCTGAGCAGGTGCCCGGATGTGGGGCCACCCGTGGTATACACAGGATTTACAGCTCCCTAGGGAGGGCAACACAAAACCAGCATTGCATTAAGAAAGATTCTGTCCTTTTATCCTTGTTTTTTTTTTCTGGCTTCTGAAATAATAGCAGCCTTAGAGGGGTCAGGTACATCCAATGTAGAAGGTGCTATAATTTCTCTGCCAGGAAATGAATTGTCCCTTCGTCTTGATTTCTCTGTTCCCAAAATTGGTGACCTTTGACTTTGGCTGTATCTGTCTAGTTCTCCCTGCTGCATACAGCTGTGCTCAATGCGAGAGCCAATAAACGACTGTACTTCAATTCGGGTCAGAGAGTGGAGTTCATGGGGACAGGAGTCTAGTATTAAGAAAATACAAAGTGAAAAAATAATGCAGAAAAGAGCAATGGTCAGAAAAAAGGAAATGAGAAGAGAGTAACATCCATTTGGGGAGAAGGACCTTGGACTGGCTTCTCATTGTCAGCATTTTACACATCAAAAGCTCAACAATTGATTGTCAAAATTCATAATTTTGAGGCAGTAGAATGATCCCGGCATTCGCAGAATGAGAAGCAACTGAGCACAAAACGGTCTGCAGGTGAATAGCCCCCGTCTGACAGATGCCTGGGGACTAGCCACCATCGTTGTGTTTCAAATGTGGGCTTCACACTAAAGAAAGGGATTTGATGTAAAACAATATCAGGCCTTCCACCTGAGGATGGATAATATCTCAAACACAGTTCTTTCTGGAGATTGCAGGCCAGGAAGTCAAGAATGTCTCCTCCACAGTTGCCACGGCAACGTCTCCCTCTGATGACATGAAGGAAGATAGAGGTCATGTTGGTGGGCTGGTTAAATGTTGCTCACATTATGTCTTTTATTTCCACGGGGGAAAAGAGAAAAAGGCAACAGACAGGAAGAAAGAAATAAGAATAGAAAATAAAATAAAAGAGATAAAGAGATTTCTGTGAGTGATTCTTCCAAATAGATTTTGTTATTGAAGGATTCATATTAATTTAATTGGATTTAGAGTCCAATAAGAGAATCCAAAATGAAATCTCGGACACTTGGAGGTATAATGAGTGTTCAAGTACAAGATGACGCAAGAGCCTCTTTTATATGTGGAGAGGGACTTTAAACCAGATTGCGAGGAAAGGAGAAGGAGGCTACAAAAGCAGTCACTTAAGATTTAGACCACGTGTAAGAACAGGTTTTCTTTAAATTAATATAGCTTCTTTTGGTGATTTCTACTTGCTTTTTGAACCCACACTTTAGAAATACATAAAACCTCTGTTGAATTAGTGAATGGTGTGGTATCAGGTCCAGTCAGGAAAACAGAACCAAAGAGGCAGTTTAACAGTTACAAGGGAACTAGTTACAAAGGTAATGAAAAAGCTAGAGAAGAAAGGGGATATTATGTTATGTGTATTATATATTTTTCTTTTTGAAACAGGGTCTCACTCTGTTGCCTAGGCTAGAGTGCAGTGGCCTTATCACAGCAACCTCAGACTTCTGGGCTCAAGCAATCCTTCTGCCTCAGTCTCCCAAGTGGCTGGGACTGCAGGTGCGCTCTATCACACTCCGTTAATTTTTTAATGTTTTGTAGAGATGGGGTCTCACTACGTTTCTCAGGCTGGTCTCCTTTTGTCTTTATGGAGAACTCTCCTCAACCTCCCAAAGTGCTAGGGTTACAGGAGTGAGCCACTGTGCCTGGCCTGTTATGTATATTTTAACACATATACAGAAAGAGAGAGAAAGAGAGAGATTCTGTTTTTTCCCTCCTTTTACCCTCTAATCTTTTGTTTTCCAATCTCCCACTAGTGCTTCCTATTGACCAAACCTAACAAGAAGCCAGTTGTCAAGGGAGCCTGGGAAATGGGAAATAGTTGCATGGATCAGCTTCTTGTAATGAAGAGCAGAGAAAGGATGTTGAATGGATCTTGGGGACAAGTAGAGGAGGAGAGGGGCTAGCTCCGCAGAGGAGCATGAAAATGTGAGAGAAAGCTAGCACTGTGGACTAGTGAAAAGTCTGAATTGTAGAATACTTGAAAAGGAATCCAGATTTATTACCATGTTTCCCTGAAACTAAGACCTACCCATAAAATAAGCACTAGTAGGATTTCTAAGCATTTGCACAATATAAGCCCTACCCCGAAAATAAGACCTAGTGATGGGTGTGGCTACTCAGCGTATCTGCACAACCCATGGATTTCGTCAGTCACTGAGTGGTAAAGAAGAGGAGCAGCCCTTCTCATCTGCCCCATGAGAGCTCTACTGCTTGACATGAGAGATTGGGGCCAATGGTTCTAAAGGAAATAGAGTCGCAAGAAATTCAGGATGGAATTTGGGGTTTGGAGAGTTATGATGATGTTCCAGAAGAAGACGACTTAACTATATTTGAATAAATGTAGATTGTTGTACTGTACTTCAAAAAAAATAACACATGCCCTGAAAATAAGCCCTAGGATGTCTTCTTGAGTAAAAACAAATATAAGACCCTATCTTATTTTCGGGGAAACGCGGTACTTCAAAATGCATACCATATTAGGCATTTTGTTGTCCTAAAAAGGAAGACCAGGACCTTGGATTTGAAGTCCAGAGACTTTGGGTCCTGCTTTCTGCAGTGTATAATCTATGGCATCAAAGATGTTACTCAAGTTAGGGCAATTGTTTTAGGATTAGAATGAGATTTACCAGGATAATAAATTTGGAGAATAGAATGCATTTCTTCCTGAATAACTAATCAAACCTCTAAATTATTGTTCCTGCCTGAATACACAAGCTCCAACTCAATTTTAAGTACTGATTATTAAGGGATCACAGTTGAGCTACAAGAAAAACTAGCAGAATGTAGATGCCAACTCTTTGCTAGAATCTCAATATGTCAGGGTCAGGATACCAACTTGGAGTCTAGAGCATCATCTTTGCACAACCTGCATGATCACCATCTTTGTCCAGCCTCTCCTTGAAATACTCTGGACGTGACATCTTCCTGGGGCAACCCATACCATTTTCAGACTGCTCTGTTAGCAAAAATTTCATTATGTTAAACCAAAATCTGCCTTCTAGAGTTTTCCTCCATTGGGCTGAGTTCTGTTATCTAGGGTTACACAGCAAAACTAATCCCTTTGCTCTATGACATCCCTTCAAATGCTAAAAGATGGAAGATATGCGTTCCTGACCTCAACATCTTTCAGGCCCCAAATCCCTGGATTCTTCTCAAATTCCTTCTATTAGAGTTCCTGGTTGGTTTTTCTGCTATCTCCAACTATTAGTGTCTTATACTCAATGCAAATTTAAAACCCACCTATTCTATGAGGCTTTATCATATTTCTCAATGGATTAGAGATCTACCGCTTGATCTCTTGGGGTAATTTGTAACTCTATTATTTCAAACAACCTGGTCGTATATTGTTAGCCTTCTCCACTAGACTGTATGTTTGTGAAGAGCAGGGATTGTGTCTTGACCATTTATTTTATTTCACCTTCCACAATACTTAGGACAATATGTGTAAGTAGTGCAGTAGTATGTCACATACTGAAGAAACACAAAAAGTAACCCATTGAAGATCAGTGCTCAGCTGCCAACTCTTGTGCCTTTCCACAGCTCTGTATTATTCCTCATGCTGTTTCCTCTTGCCAAGAATGTTCTGTTCTTTTTGTCCTTATGGAGAATTCTTTCTCCTCAAGATTTGGCTTTGATATTTGGCTCAAATATCACTTACCTTCTCTGGCTTTCTTTGGTCTTCCCTACCCTAGAAATACGTTTCCCCTAAAAACAGAATACATTTCTCCCTCTTTGTATTCCTATGGCATATATTCATTCTCTGTTATGTAGAAAGAACCTAGATTTATGTTTGAATATAGCTCAATTATCACTTGCCTTGATCAATCTAAATAGTTATTTTTGTGGCTCAGTATTAAAAAAATATGAAATTAAAGATGATAGTTATTTACATTACTGAGTTCTTAAAGAGATACATAAAATAGGAAATGTTGAGAACTTCTCTGAAAGACTGGCATATAGTGGGCACTCAATAATTTTTTTATCTATGTATCATTATGACATTTATACCTTTGTATGTAAGTTTTCTAGGTATCCGTCTACCTGCTAAATTTTAATTGAGTCTTACTTTTATAGTCCCATAATAAAGCACTAAAATAGATTTATTGAATTAAATTGTTTTCTTCTTATTATGCAACTACCTCTTTGATGCAGAATACATCTGCACTTTCCACTAGTGGTAGCCACTAGCCATATGTGACTAGTTATATTTAAATTAATTAAAATTAAATACAGTTAAAACTCAGTTCCTCAGATAATATCCACATGTGGCCACTGTATTGGACAGTGTAGACTTAGAACATTTTCATCACTGCAGAAAGTTCTTCAGACTGTTCTGCTCTAGCTTGTTGTAATATTACTCCAAATTTAACGTAATATTACCAACTTGGTTAGCTTCTTCCTCCATCATTCTGAATCTTGTATTTCTAGTAATTCAACTATGGTTTAATTTCACTTATTGGCAGCCAAATCATACAACTAATTCATGTAGAATTTAAGATCAATTAAAATTCCCAAATGCATTATTTTCTTTTTCTCTAGATTCTTTTATAATATTTTGAAAGTATGATATCAGGGGTTGGTAACTTTTTTGTGAAGGACTAGATGCTAAATATTTTAGGCTTTGCAGGTCATATGGTCATATAGTCTCTGTTACAACTACTCTAAGCTGCTATTCTAGCATGAAAGCAGCCCAAGACACTGTGAGAAGAAACAGGTGTGGCTGTTTTATTTACAAAACCAGGCTGTGGGAAGTAGTTTTCTGATCCCTGGATTCTTAGTTCCTTCAGACTGCTATAACAAAATACTATAGACTGTGTGACTTATAAGCCACAGAAATTTATTTTTCACAGTTCTGGAGTCTGGGAAGTCCAAGATCAAGGCAAATTTAGTGTCTGGTGAGGGCCATCTTCTCACTGAGTCCTCCCAATGTGGAAAGAGGGCAAGGCAGCTCTCTGGGGCCTCTTTTATAAGGGCACTAATCCCGTTCAGGAAGGCTCCACCCTCATGGCCCTTACTTCTCAAAGGCCCCACAGCCTAATACTGTCACATTGGTGATTAGGTTTCAATGTATGAATTTTGGGGGCACACAAACATTCAGCCCATGGCCCCAGTCTATGTTCACAGTCTGTTCACTGCTTCCTGCTATAGTGACAAAGTCAGTTGCCCCTGCCCCTCCTTCCCCCACTCCAGATTCTTTGGGATTAAAGTAAGTTTGTTTCCAAGCACTCTCTTTTTTCCAGATTGGAGTTGGAGGGAATCCACTCCCAGTTGGTACTTCTCAAAGATTTCATCAAAATTCTGAGCCTTTGGTAAATCACTGGAAACAATTTCAGTTTTCTTTTACTTGTCCTTTCAGCAGTACTTGACATGATGACCACTCCTTTCTTCTGGAAATTATTTCTCTTGACTGCTGTGAAGCCTATACCTGACTTTCCTTCTACCTCTCCGGCCAGACTTTCTCAACCTCTCTTGAACTTTCTCCTTCAAACAGACAACTCACAGAATGGGAGAAAATTTTCACAAGCTACATATCCCACAAAGGGCTGATAACTAGAATCTATTTAGAACTCAGGAAAATCAGCAAGGAAAAAACAAACAACCCTATCAAAAAGTGGGCAAAAGACATGAACAGAAACTTTCCAAAAGAAGACAGAATAATGGCCAACAAACATATGAAAAAGTGCTCAACATCTCTAATCGTCAGGGAAATGCAAATCAAAATCACAATGAGATATCACTTATCTCCAGTGAGAATGGCCTTTATTAACAAGTCCCAAAACAATAAATGTTGGCGTGGTTGTGGAGAGATAAGAACATTCCTACATTGCTGGTGGGACTGCAAACTAGTTCAGCTTCTGTGGAAAGCAATATAGATATCTTAAAGGGATACAAGTAGATCTACCATTTGATCCAGCAATCCCATTACTGGGCATCTACCCAAAAGAACAAAAGTCACTCTATGAAAAAGACACCTGCACTGGAATGTTTATAGCAGCACAATTCACAATTGCAAAGATGTGGAAACAATCGAAATGCCCATCAATACATAAGTGGATTAATATAATGTGGTATATGTACCATGGAGTACTATTCAGCTATAAGAAACAATGGTGATATAGCACCTTTTGTTTATTCCTGGCTAGAGATGGAACCCATTCTATTAAGCGAAGTATCCTAAGGATGGAAAAATAAGCACCACATGTACTCACCAGCAAATTGGTATTAACTGATCAACACCTAAGTGGACATATAGGAATAACATTTATCTGGTGTTGGGCAGGTGGCGAAGGAGGAGATGAGTATATACATACATAATGAATGCGATGGGCACCAACCGGGGGATGGACACGCTTGAAGCTCTGACTCGAGGGAGGGAGGGGGGGCGGGCAAGGGCAATATATATAACCTTAACATTTGTACTCCCACAATATGCTGGAAAAAATAAAAATAAAAAATAAATAAAATAAAGGTAAAAAAAAAAAAAGAAAAAGATTGGTTCACCCCCAGACTTGCTTTTCTCCTTACTCTACAGACTTTTTCTGTGTGATCTCATCAGGCCTAGGGCTTTATCTACTATTTGCATGAAGATGGTTTCTACATCTTTATCTCAGAGTTTCCTGAGTTCTAATCTTAACAACTGTTTAAGCAATTTGTCTGCCTGGGTATCTCATGAGAAAATAAAGCTCAGTTCATCTCAAGCAGAAATAATTTTTTTCCGCATTTCTTTTGTATTTCCTTCCTCTTTGAATAGGTTTCCAAGCTAGAAATCTGCATGTCATCTGATTCCTCCTCTGACAGCCATACCAATGACCAAATCGTGGAAATTTCAAAATACTTTGGTAATCACTTTCAAATCCACTCACTTCTCATGCTTCTGATTGCCACTGCCTACTTGCTTATATTCCTGCAACCGTCTCACAATTGGCCTTCCTTCCGTCAGCCTGGCCCTCCTTCTAGAGACTAATTCTCACAACACAACCTGAGTAGTCTTTCTGGCATACAAACTGAATCATGCTATTTTGCATAAAATCCCTCAGTGGTTCCCTGCTGCTCTTGGAATTAAGTGCAAATTTCTTCAGTTGCTCAAGAAGATCCTTCATGATCCTGTCCTCTCTTATTTTTCTGGGCACATCACTGAGTGTTCTTTCTCATTCTGAGCTCTGGTCATGCTGACCTGCTCACTCTGTCTGGCCCTGGAGCCTTTGCAAATGCTCTTTCCTCAGCTTGGAACATTTTCCCCTTACCTTTTACCTCCAGGCTAATTCCTGCCCATTCCACAGGTTTCTGTGTGGTATAGATCTGTGCTTAGATGTTGCTTTCTCTGCAACGCCTCTCATGACTTCTGGAAGCCACTCTTATAGTACTCTGGACCTAGTCTATACGCAGCATTTATTACACTGTTCACAATTGCCAGTAGGTGGTTTTTCCCTCCCATAGACCAAGGTCTGTGAAGGCAGGGAGGGTTGGACTTTTCCACTGTTATAGCCCCAGTGCCTTGCAGAAACTTTATAAATATTTTTTGATTGCAAAAATGATCAGGAAAAGAAAGTTAGAAATGTGGGTTTTGGAATTGAAAAACAAATCACCTTGGGTTTAAATCCCAGCTTTGCTAAGAGGAGGAGCCAGGGTAGGCTGGCAGGCAACATGGTAGCAGGCAAAGCCGAGCAGGGATGAGAGGAAGACTCCATCCCACCTTTGGATCACTGCCAAGACTCCCAGTGACAAGAGGAAATTGTGATCTTCAATCAAACCTTAGTCAAGGTGTTCAACGACAAAATCTTCTGGAGGTTTAAGGCTCAGAAGGGTGAGTGGGTCCTGATATTCACAGGCAAAATCCTCAGGGATGGGGACAGACTGAACAAGCATGGGATCAAGGACAAGCTCACTCTTCATCTGGTCATCAAGGCCCGTCAGAAGGTTCCTGATCTGGCCGCTGCCACTGTATCCTCCCCCTCCACTCCAGACCCTGCTCAGCACACCCCACCACTACTACTTTACCTACCACCCCTGCCAGCCCTCTACCTCTGTGCTGCTTTGGATGCTGGTGGTGGAAGCCAGAAGACCAGTGGGGAAGGGGTTCCCTTCCTAGGGCTTGGGAGGGCCCCCCAGTGCTACTATATCCATATTGTCTGACTTTGGGGCATCCTGAGGCTGTGCCACCTGGGCTTGGGCTCCACCAGCTGCATGGAACAGGTGCAGCAGCAGGTGCGGAGGCAGCTGATGTCCAATCCCGAGATGCTGTTGCAGATCATAGAGAGCATTCTGGTCCAGGACATGATGTCCAAAGCCTGACCTGAGGCTCCATAGATCATGGCCAAACCCGAGATGCAGCAGCGATGGAGCAGAACCCTGAAATGAGCTATATGCTCCACAACTCCAAGTTCATGAGGCAGATGACAGAACTTCCTCAGAATCCAGCCATGATACAGGAGATGATGTACAGTTAGGACCAGGCCCTGAGCAACCTTGAGAACATCCCCAGAGGGTATAATGCCTTTTGCTGCTCATACATAGACATCCAAAGTGCCCGTGTTTAGTGCTGCCCAGGAACAGTCTGGCAATTATCCCTTCTTTGCCCTCTCTGCGAATTTAGACAGCTCATCCTCCCAGCCTCTGTAGACTGAGAATTGAGAGCCCCTCCCTAGCCTGTGAAGCCCCTTGCCCCCCACTCTCAGGCACTTGGGTCGGGTGGGGAAGGCATTGGAGGATTAGGGACCAGTCAGGTGCACCTGACAGTCTCAAACCTTTTTGGGATCAACACAGTTAGCCTGGGGGTATGGATGTTCAACAGCCCAGGAATGCAGGCCACGCCTTTAGCAGATCTTTGAGAACCTCCAGCTGATGCAGAATGTGATCTCAGCCCTCTACATGCACAGCACACTGCAAGTGCTCACCCAGAACCCCAACTTTGCTGCTCAGATGCTACTGTTTGCAGAGAACCCCTCGCTGCAGGAGCAGCTCTGCCTGCAGCGCTAGGTCTTTTTGCAACAGATGCAGAACATGGAGCCACTCTCAATCCTGGTAACAGTTGTGGCAGGCACTGATCCAGATCCATCAGGGTCTGGAGACCTTGCAGACTGAGGCTCTGGGCTGGTACCCAGCCTTGGCTCCTGCTCCCTTGGCAGGCAGCAGCATCAGATCTGCACCCTCCCAAGGTCCCCACTGCTTCACCAGCTATGCCAGCCACGTCTTCTCCAACACGGGTTTCCAATGTCCAGCAGCAACTCACACAGCAGGTGATCCAGCTTTTGGATGGAAGTGGAAATCACAGGTGCAGATGCCAGAAGTGACATTTCAGCAGCAACTGCAACTGTAGCAGCTCAACTCCATAAGCTTCATCAATGGTGAGGCCAACCTGCAGGCCCTGATTGCCACAGGAGATGACACCAACATGGCTATGGAGAGACTCCTGGACTCCCAGCTCTCTTAATCCCTTGGCCCATGCCTCCTGCCTCGCCCCTTCCTCAATGCTAATGCTTGGCTCCTCTGTCAACCCTACCCTCTGCAGCTTGTTGTCCTTTCTGTCTTCTGCCTTGTCCTCTCCAAGCAGCAGGATGTCTTTAAAGGCACAGTCCCCAACCCTGTAGGTCTGTCTGAGAATTCTGGTGTTTTACTGCTACATCTCTTGCGGAATCTTCTCTCCTAGTCTTCCCTGAGCAGAGCTATTTAAACAATTTTCACAGTTTGACTGATTGGCCCCACTGCCTTGCCCCATACCACCTTCCAGTCTTCAAACTTCTCAGTGGCAGTGCAGTCAAAGGACTATCTGGAACTCTCTGGTTTCCTGAAACAGGCTCTTCCATCTGTACCACTAGGATTTTGCCTGTCTCATGTTTACTTTTGATAACTTTCTTCTTTCTTTCTCTCCCTCACCTCCTACTACCCCCAATCCAGTTGGTTCTAGAGTTTCACACCCCAAAGGAGAGAGGAGGAGCAGGTGAAACAGGCTGTGATTGTCCTTCTTGTCCCTATCTGGTCACTTCATCCAGCACTTTTCTAACAGGGCTCTGCTGAGACTCCAGGGTGAGAAGGAAGATGCCTGATTCCCTGTCTGAAGGGGGAGAGGGAGATGAGATACATCCCTCTGTACAGGAATTATTTTTTTATATTTTCTTTCTTTCCCTTTCTTTCTCTTTCTTTCTTTCTTTCTTTCTTTTCTTTCTTTTCTTTCTTTTTCTCCTTTCTTTCTTTTCTCCCTTCCTGCCTGCCTGCCTGCCTTCCTTCCTTCCTTCCTTCCTTCCTTCCTTCCTTCCTTCCTTCCTTCCTTCCTTTCCATCTTTCTTTGTTGTTCAAGCTGGTCACAAACTCCTGGCCTCAAACAATCCTCCCACCTCAGCTTCCCAAAGTGCAGACATTATAGACATGAGCTATATCACCCCTGGTCTGCACAGGAACTATTAAATAACAAGCCCTGGACCAGCCAAATGGAGATCAGTGTGGAGGAGGAGGGAATAAGATTTTCTGGAGGAAGGGAATGAGGGAGGCAGCCTGAGTATAAGGCTGGGAAGTTGGAGCTGACAGTTAGGGACTGGAGGCCTTGATGGCTCTTTTAGGCAGAGAATCTAGGCCTGGGACTGGCAGAGGAGACTTAGAGATGCTAATGGACTTACATTGAAGAAAGGGGCTCAATGAAGCTAAGCAATATGGCCCACAAGGGGTCATATTGACTCCATTTCTTCAAAGCCGCATGTTCATACAGACACACACACATACACACACACGCACATAGAAACATTTCCATGAACACCCAAGACCTTTCTCTGTCCCTTAGTTTCTATATCTTTAAAATGGGAAAGTGATAAAATATATTTTAAGGTTGGAGAGGCTGAGTGAATATATATGACGTGTTTTGAGGGTTGTGGGAACAGTAACCTTTATTAGTGCCTTGTATAACAAGCACATTGCCTTTGCCTAAAGGGAAGAGGAAAGCTTAACTTTCATTATTTGTTTCTTTCTGGAACAGTAAAAAAGATACAGAAGAAAACTAAAACATGGACACTCTTCTATAGCTAAGAGTACTGTACTGAATACTTGAAATTTGCTAAGAGTATATCTTAAGTATTCTCATCACAAAAAAAAGAAGGTAATTATATGAGGTGAGGTGATGGATACGTTAGTTAGCTTTGATAGTGGTAATCATTTTATAATACATGTGTTTATCAAAATATCATATTGTTCACCTGAAATAGACACACTTTTTATTTGTTAAATATACCTCAATAAATCTGGGAAAAAAGAAACAGTAACAACAACAAGAAACAACCACTGTCATTCTTGTAGACATTGGGCCCAGTTCAGTGCTTAGGAGCAGATAATCATAGAAACCAGACTTTTTCTTGAGGCAGATTAAATATGGATTTGTGATTAAACCCTCACTTCTTCAGGGATGTTCTGGTATTCACACAGAAAAAACTGCTGTGCCTCACAAAGTTATGGTATCACATAAGAACAAATTACTTATAAAGTTGCCGTGGAGTCATTATTTTATTTTTATATGACAAAGGAAGATGCTGGTAGGTTGTTTTTAATATGTAATTTTTCAAATTTATAATAAAGATTTCTTTTTCTGAATTTTCGCCATTTGTCATCTTTCACTGCATGGAGAAATATACATAACTCAGTTCTTGTCCTTTATCTTAACTCTCAGACAAAGAATTTCCATGTCAGTTTTGGAGGTTTCCAAGAAATGAGTTTCCTCTGAGAGGCAGAGTTTGGGGTAATTTAATACACAAATGAACAGATAGCAGAAGGGAGTCATAGAACAATGCCATAATTCTGTCAGTAACAAATAATATTTCTATAATTAGAAGCTGCATGTTTTATGATGTTAGTCTCTGAGTAAATAAACAGTGGGCCTGAGAAACCCCGAGTCTTGCAGGTGAGAATGAGTGTGGGAGCCAAGGAGAGGGAAAGCTCCAAGAAGCTGGGTAAGCCCCATGCTCTCACATCTTAGCCTAGAGAAAGAACAGTCCCTAGAAGGGATTATCCCTAGGAGAAGGGATTATCGTTTAGACAAGGCTAAACTTATATAAGTATGGTGATCCTATTTTTAATCTCCTTGCACTAACTAAAACCTGTGTTTTTCTCTGATAATATTTCCTTTCTGGCTTTCTCCAATGGAAGAAGATACTTGTTAGGAGACAATTCTCTACGGGTCTCTTGCATTTCTGATATCAGGCGAGTAGAGGCACTGGCTGTCTTTGTTTTGAACTTTCTTTTCAAGGATGTTGGCTTAGCAAATGGAAGACAGAAATAGTGTCTTCCTGCAAAGTGAAGAGCAGATTTGCTTACAGTTTAGGAACATAGTGATTATGTCTTTTTTTCAGAGGAAAGGCAGGAGTTTTACTGCTCTGATGATTTATTGCCCATCATAAAAGATTTGGGTTCCCAAAACTCAGGGTTCCTCTCCTGTAATTCAACTCGTTGCATGTGCAAGTGTTCCTGGCCCTTTTCATATCCCCTTGTGGGAACTGGATCTCCCAAACTGACACAAGGAAATAATTGATAACACTCTGGTTACTGTTTTCGCCATGAGTAATAAAGTCCATTGTTTCTGACCTTCGAAGCTTGTGTCTTCTGCCAGCATCCATGAAACTATAGTAAGAAAAGTTGCAACTTGCAAGGAGGGTCAAATCTTAGACCCTTCAAGATTCTTTTATTTTTCTCTCAAAAGTAACACAATATTTTTTATTAACTGCCCAATACACCTCTACGAAATTGTTTTTCTTACATATTTTTGGTTAATACTCCTTGATTACTTCTTCATTTGATTAACATTTTATATAGTATCAGTTTCTGTAGAGAGAATAGAACATTTCATTTTTCTTTTAGCATGGTTGATCGAAATTTGTTTTTTCAGTGTTCCTAATTGTGATGTATAACAACTGACTCATACACAGACTACTCCTGGTTTACAAGCCTGCTAAAAGTTTGTGTCCTAAGAACAGATGAATTCTGAAAATTCTATTTCATAAGAATCCCTTACAAATATATATATGTAATATAATAAATACTTAAATACCTCTGTATTAGTTATAATTGTATGTGCTGTTTTATAGAGTATATTTCTAACAAGATGGAAATGAAAACTAAGTCCTCTACTCACAACTGTACAGATCTGATGGTTGGAAGAATTTTCCACAGACTATTTTCTGGCTCCATCCATTTAGAAACTTATTTCCTCCCCAATACTACACACTTCCAGTACAGGCATATAGGGCACATTTGTAGTGAGACTGGACATGCAACCCCATGCGTTTGTGTGCTTTTGCCACTCCAGCCAGCACAGTGAACGGAGGAGAATCCCTGGTTGTCACTCTTACCCCAGCATGGCATGTGAGAATGACTCTGAACCACGAACATGTATCCACTAAACCCAGACCAGATGGATCCCTGACTCAGTTTCCCCTGAGTTCCATAAACACCAGTGGCAACTCCTGCCCTAGCCCACGTGAGGATAGGTGTGATGAACAAGCAAATCAGAATGGAAAGAGACAGTGATCTTCACTGATCATGGTAAATATTTCCTTTTGCAAATTTTACAAGACTATACAGCCCTGTGGCCCTATTTGCTAGCGCCCCTCCGAGAGTCTGGGAAGGGGCTGAGTATAGGGGAGGGGCCAAGGAGCTGAAGCACCACCAGCTCCATGGTGAACCCACCTGCTCCGTGGACTGTGAGGGCAGGATGGAGCTGGGACTTTCAACAGACTTCGCCCAGCCTAGTGCCTCACACAAACGGGCCCTGAATTCACACTACTTTTTTTTTTTTTTCTGGTGACACAGCAATGTGAGAGCAGAATCGCCGGATTGTAACTATTAATAGAACACGATTGTTTCATCCTTAAGCTCGCCAGGCTGATTCTTCTATTTATGGCCCTTTCTGGCTCTTGTCTTTCTCCCATCTTTTTCTTTGATTTCTTTTTAAAATATAAACCATGTTGTGTGCACATGATTTCACGATTCTTGACAATATATTTTTCCAGCATTCTATTCCCAAAGAGATTTATACATTCTTTGCTTTCCATTAACAATTTCCTAAGCCACTCTCTTATCGTTCTCCATGATTTCATGCGTGGCCCGTGTCTCAGTCTCCTTCATTACCCATTCTGAGGCACCTGCCTTGGGACTGTCTTAATATATCTTTCCTAGATCCTCGGATGTCTCAGTTTCAGTGGCCTCCAGCTTTTAAAATTGCTTAATTATTTGATTTGAACTTATGCTTCATCAGTCAAACTTGCTTTGCCTGTAATATCTCAAATTCTAAAATTCCTTTCTCTGACCACAGCCCCTTGTCTTTTTCCTCTACTTTATCATTCATCCTAAACTAACTTTTAAAAAAAATTGTAATTGTATTTTACTTTTTAATTTTATTTTTTTATTGATGCATAATAGATGTATTTTATTATAGATGCATATTTTTGGAGTATATTTAATAATTTTATACATTCCCATAATTTGTAAAGATCAAATTAATGTAATTGGGATATCCATTATCTTAAATATTTGTCTTTTCTTTATGGTAGAAACATAATTATTCTCTTCTAGCTGTTTTGAAATATAAAATAGATTACTGTAAACTATAGTTATCCTACTGATCTATGAGACACTAGGTCTATTTCCTCTATCAAACTGTATGTTTATGCCCATTTTTAACTAGCTCTTTGTATTTTTCTTTTCATCCTTTGATGCATTTCTCTCAATTCTCTTAATATTGATTATGTGTTGTGAACTTGGAAGGTGCTAAATCCTGTGCTAAGTAAAAATTTATTTTTCACAACACATTATGGAAATAGCTACTATATTATTTTTATTCTACAGATTAAAAATTTGATTCTTAGAGATGAAATAAAATTCCCAAGGCTACAGAAGTAGCAGGTTGCAGAGCCAGGGCTTGATGTAAGGCTGGATACGCTCTAGTTTCTTACCTGGTCTTTGGCTTCACCAGCCAGTATGTAGTGAGGAACTTTTTAACTACTCTATGCTACCCCCTAGGATATTGGACTATTGCATATTGGCCAAATGACGTTTAAAATACAGATAAATGGACCTATAAAACTCATGCTATTTTCTTAGATTCATTCTGCTGCCCAGCAATTTTTTGATCATATATTGTTGATTTCTTGTGATATTTCTTACAGTGGTTGTTAAAAAACTTCTCATTCCTCAAGCCCCCAACCCTAGGCTAGCCACTCAGTAGAATCTTTCTCAATTCATTCCAATGAGGTTCTCTCTCTTTTTTTTTTTTTTTTTAACTTTTTTCTCTCAGGATGTGGTATCTTCCATGCCCAGGCCTTGCCTCTACGGTCTTGGCCTACCTCTGTGCCCCCTTATTTCTTATTTCTTCAATGATAAATAATGCTCTCTTTCATATCACATGAAAAAAATTTCGCTTACTCTAACTGCCAAGGCTTTAGTTGCATTTTTATTTCTTGCATTTGGCATTTGCTCCTTTTACTCACTGAAATGCTAGCCTCAGTAAAATCAGTAGATATTTTCTAAATGCTGAGTCTAATTTCTTTCTATTAGTTGTCATCTTCACTGTAGCACCAAGGCATTTGACACTCTGCTCTTTCCTTCTAGGTCAAAGAAAGTGGTCAGACTTCTGAAGAAGGTCTCTGAATTTAGAACCGGCTTTGAACTTGAGCTCTTCAACTGAACTAGCTACAAGATCTAAAATCTTAACCTCTTTGAGCCTTAGTTCCCACATCTCCAAAATGACGACTTTTATGCATATCTTTAGGCTACTTAAGAAGGTAAAATATAATTATTTCTGTAAAATTCTTAGCATGTTTCTGATTCATAATAAATCTTCAGTAAGTATTCATTATCTTTGTCTATTAATATATGTAGTCACTAACATAATATCTGGCACATAGTAATTTGTTTTTATTTATCTCCCTCTCCTAACTTCTCTTTTATGTTATATATGTTGCATATTATTGGTTTTTCACTTACCTTTTAGACAAATATTTTCCTCTTGGTCTTGGCTTCTTCCCATTCTCTAAGAATATATTTCCAGGCTTAATTCTTAGACCACCTATTTTGTATCTTTATATTTGTGTTTTTGTCCAACAATATCCTTTCCTGCATCTTCTACTATCATCTTTATGCCAATGGCATCTCAATCTATATTTCTGGTGCCAAATATTTTACATCAAAGCTTTTAAAATTACTTAATACCTGAACAAATGATCATCATAAATACTCAAATAATGTAAATAGACAGTAAAACTTGAAAATTCTTCTCCTTCCTAGTCTTACAATATCTGCTATTTCTCTGGAGGAGGGGGGCCGGGTGTGTTATTGCACAGCTTTTCCTATGCATTTCTATCCAACAACATACAGGATTTCATTTTTTAAAATAATCTAATCCTAAATTCTTAATCTGCATTTTCATTTTTCTGTTATAAAACTTCATTTGGCTGTCCCAATAGAAGGTTAAGATGCAATCTGTACAAACCACTCTCACGTCCCTTCCCCAATTAGCATCTCCTTCTGAGTTCTCTGTCTGCCACAGGCGCTGTCTCTCTCCCAGTCCTTGTGGATCAAGCTCTCAGTCTCTTGACCTCTTCCTCTCCTTCATCCCCCACCATGTCAAATTGTTTGCCAAGATGCACACATTCCATCTCTGCAGTGTCCCTTTTGTCCTTTCCTTAAAATTCTCTGCCTGAGGGTATTTTTGGCTCACAAAGATAGTGTGATTCAGACCACCAATTTATTTAAGAATTGCTTTGTAGTTCAGTTTTTTAGGGAAGATCTTTTTCCTTCCTAGACCAGTGCCAAGTTTGAGACTCTTGCTTGTTCTTTCATTCTGTATTTTCCCTCTCACATTTAATTTTAGTTCTTTAAGACACTTTCTACTTTTCTTACTATAAGAGAAGCTCCTCAAGGGCAGAGACCACCTTGCCCACTTCCAGTCTCCTCATAGATGCTCCATCTTCTGCACTTATTTTTCTTTTTCAATGCTAAATCAAACAATGGTGCTTCATGCCATTGAGTTTTGAATTTGATTTAATGAAGTATGGAAATTTTGCCACCTCTAGTGTCTTCATCTATTCTACACATCACTGGGGGTGGAGAGAAATCTCTCTAAAACTCAGTGCAGTCGTTACTCTTCCTTAAACTATGTGTTGGCTCTCCCTTGACTACTGAATATAAATACAGTTCTTCCTTAGTATCAAGGCTCTCCATGATATGACCCCAGAATATTCTTCTGGTCTGCCTATGCCCACTGTCATTCCCTAAGTCCTAGACAAACAAAACTACTCATATTCTTTACACTCCTTGCTACTCAAGTTTTCACAGTCTTCATTTTCTAGCTTTACTGTCTTCCTTGGACTGTGTTTACATTCAGCAACTCTGTCTCCATCTCCATGTGTTGACAATCAAACCATGTCAAAGTTTCACTTCAAATGACACTTTCCCATAACCGTGGTGGAATTAGTCATATTTTCTTTTTTTTTTTCAGCTAACTGGGACTTTGTCTCATTGCCTACTGAATCGTAAGTTCCTTGTCAGTTGGGGCTCATCTATCTTGGTCATCTCTGTGCCTCTTGCAGTATCTTGCATCAAGCATGGATATTTAGAAAATTAAATATTAAGAGTTGCTGATGGAGTCAAACAAGTGACTTCTGCAGAAGATAATCTGCTTCTGGAGTGAAAAAAAATAGGGAATAAGAGCAATTGTTTAAAATATTGGTTAATGAATTTTGTATTTATCCAATACATATGTATTGGATAGATACCCTGTATCAGGCATTGTGCTAGGCTTGGGGATGGGATGGAAAATGGGCAACATTTTTGTCTTCAAGGAGTTTAAAATGTAGCAGAGAAAGCAGACAGTGCAATTAAAATAAAGAATGGTGGGAAAGTACATAGCCCAGGAGTCTGTCTGCTGGAGACAGAGGAAGTGACAATCTGAAGGACCTGTAGAATCCAGTCAGGTGGCTGGGGTGGTGCAACATTGATTCATAAAGGGGAAATGGTGAGTGTGATGATTTTGTGGTTAGAGTGAATTGGCACATGAGGTAAATCAGGATTAACCTGTGTATAGGCTAAGGAGAGTGGCAAGGGACATGATGAAGAGGCCCACATCACAGAGGGTCATGGTAAGGAGTTTGAACTTTTCTCCTAAGGACGATAAGAAAGCATTGAAAGACTTTAAAACAGGGAGTGACTTGATCATTTTTGTGTTTTGGGAATTTCCCTTTGGTGAGGAAAATCTAGACAGAATGAATTTAATGAGCTATATTAGAAGTCTTATTTAGGAATTTAGGAAAGGTGGAGAGAGAAAGAGAGAGAGCAAGAAGAAGAAGATGATGATGATGATGATGGTTTAATCTAGAGAAATGGCTGTGTAGTTTTGAAAAATGTTTAGGAGGCTATACAACTGTACAGTATAATAGCTAAAAACTCTGTTTGAATCTTAGTTTCATATTTTCTAGCAGAACAACTTGGCAAATTACCTAACATCTCTAAACCTTAATTTTCTCATCTGTAAAATGGTGGTAATAATAATCTTTACCTTAAAGGTTGTTAGGATTAAATTAGGTAATGCATGTAAGAGCTCTTTGCACAGTGCTTGATACATAGTAAGCACTCAGTAAGTGATGACTTGTTATTTTTAGAATCCACGTAATTTAGTACTTGAGTGACTGAGAGAGATGAGGGTAAGGAGGGGGGGACAATGAGGTTATCCAAACTCTGGCTGCTTACTGGGTGGATAATGGTGTCACTCACTGAAATTTGGAATCAAGTGTTGAGGAGGGAGGGGAAGACAATGAGTCTGAGTGAAGGGCAAGGAATTTGCATTTATGGTCTGGAATTCAGGAGAGAGAATTGAATGTTACTGGCATAAAGGTATTTCTTGAAAAGATTGGCAGGATTCTGTCTTCTCACATCTCTTTTGCCCCACAATCCATTCAGATGTTGTGTCTGCTCCCACCACTGTATGGAAAGTGGAATGTTCTAGTTGCTAATTGAATTCATGTGAGTGGATGAGTATGTTTGGGAGGAGTATGTATGTGAGTAAAGAAGAGGGTGCAGGGAACCGGGATATCACCACCTTCTAGGGGGTGGGCAGAGGGACAGGAGATTGTACAAGAGAAGAGAGTGTGCAACCAAATGAAAAACGAGAAGATGGTGGTGCCATGATGACAGGCAGACCACATGCTTCAGGAAGGAGGGAATGGCCAATGGTTCCATTGACAGTAACGTAGGGTAAGGTCTAAAAATTGTTAATTGGATTTAGCAACAAGGATGTTTGCTGTTAAATACTGCACTTTCCATATCATGGTGGGAACATAAGGAAGATCTGAGTGGATTGAGGGCTGATTAGGATGTGAGGAAATATAATCCTGGCAACCTTTTCAAGAAATTGGGCGGTGGAAAGGTGAGCTAGAACAGGGGCTGAAAAGAAGAATGAAAGTAGAAAATTTGTTTTGTTTTGTTTTTAAAAAAGGAATTTGCATTAGCATATTTAAATGAAGATAGGAAGGGGCCTGTAGAAAGGGGGAAGTGTAGAGGGCAAGGTAAATAGAAGCAGGGAGGATAGAACCTCAGCTCTGGATTACAGAGCAGAGAGGCTCATCAGAACATGAGAATTGAAAGATGAAAAGTCAGAGATTCTAGTGTGATAAGCCAAAATAAACTCATCATGGCATCTTGGTACCCAAGCTTTCAGAAGATAAAAGGGCTTTGGGCTAAATAAAAGCAATTTCTGTGACTGCATTTTATAGTAGATGCTTTCATGAAGTTCAAGGGATGAGACTCACACTTACTATGAGACAAGATGGAAAAATCAAGCTCTACATGAGGCTGTCTTTGTACTTAAAAAAGCAAGGTGTCAGAAAGAGCAGAGAAGAAAGAAGAGACATTGAATATCTGAGGAGCCATCTTGCTTGATCATCTAGAAGAACAGTCTGGGATGCCCTTTTAATGTAAGAAAAAAAGTTGCATATGAAAAAATGCATAGATGTGAGCAACACTTGAGCTTTAAGGAAGTATGATCATGAACTTCTCAGGAAGTGTGATAGGTAGTTGAAGTTGAATAGTGTTAATATGCATAGTTTTTCTTTTTTCTTTTGCATATGATATATGTCAGGAAAAAGTAAATTATTTTGTAAGAATTTCAGAGAAATGCAGTGTGTGTTTAATATAAGAAGGATGGATATTTCTTTGTTAACTTCGAGTAATGTTTTATTTACCTGCCACTTCCTCAAAATCTTCTATCTCCCAACCACGTACATTTTATATTTTTGACAAATGGGCCTTTTGTGCACAAGCTTTGTAATCAAATGGATTCAAAAATAAATTGCCGAAAGTGGAACTTTCTTATATTCACCCTTGTGACAGCTAATGAAGATGAATTGGGAAAAAATAGGGACTGTGCTTTGTGGAGGAGGAGCTCTCATTCCCCACTGTGTTGGCTAAAGGCAAATTTGTTGCAAAGGAAAAAAATAGAATCATCTAATTGCTTAATTCCTCCTGAAATCCATTGGCAGCCAGCCTACTCAAATACACAGACTTTTATTTGGAGAGGCAAGTGTAAAACCCTGTATACATATTCAACAGAAACCTCATTTTTTTTCCTCCATTAAATTTATTTTGAAGAAAAAGCAAATTCTTTGCATTTCATTGATGTTCAGATTTAAGTATCTGAACAAACATTTCTGATTGCTTTAATTCTGAGAAATAAAGATAATTAGGGAATGACTAGAAATTTGGAGGTCACAGGTAAATTTGACAAAGGTCCTTGTTATCAGTTAACTTTAAAAAGAATGGAAAAACAAGCACCTCATGTGCTCACCATTAAATTGGTACTGATTGATCAACACTTATGTGCACATATGAAAGTAACACTCATCAGGGGTTGGGCAGGTGGGAGCAGGAAGGAGGGGATGGGCATATTAAACTGTTTCAGAGAATTAGGTCTTCATATGCTTCAGGATACCTTGGACTCAAAACCAGCATGAGTTAAATACAACTCACATGGCAGGTAATGCGTTAAAGTTCAAAGACATGCAAAATGGATCCAAGAGGATAAAGGATAGAATAGTGGTTATTCTTGGTGGGGTTTATTGACTTTGAGAGGATACAAGGGAACCTTCTATGGTACTGGAGATGTTCTATACTCCAATGTGATTATAAAGGATGGTGATTATAAGAGGTTTATATGTATGTAAAAATTCATTGAGCTACATATTTGAGATTTGTACATTTTACAATAATGTAAGTTATACTTTGATTTAAAAAATAGACCATCTCTCTGATTGTTTCTTAGCCTATTTTTAACCTACAGAGAAGGAAAAAAAAAGGCAATAATCAGGGCTTGCCTCTGTGACCATGACTTTGTGGGCCCTGACTGTTTTCCAGGTAGACCGAACTAAGTGACAAACCCTCACTACACCAAGTAATTGATTTTCAGGTAGGAAGCAACAACTGCAACAACTGAATATTTATTGGATTTAAAGTAGTTATTAAAGATAAATTTGATTTACAGAGCCACAGAGGCTTTGAGAACATTCTGTAAAGAATCTTTTTGAATTTGCTGTATCCATGAATCTGTAGTCACAGGCCTATGACCTTGACCATTTCTATGTCCCTTGATTTGCTCTTTTGTGTCCCATGGCCTTATCCAGTTTTGATATAGACCTTGCCAAAGGTCCTTACATAGGCTCTGTCAATGGCTAGATTTCACCATTTGACCCATGAACTTTAGAAATACACAAGGAGATAAGGCTGTACTTTAGAAAGCATAAAAAAAGTGAAAAGGTCTGGAATTTTAGAAAATGATGGGGCAAGACCTAATATTCACATCAATCCATTATTTTAATAGATAATAAAGCCTGCATGGGACAGGCTCTTTCTTCATTTCTGATGTGGTTGAAGATATTGGACTTGGTTATAGCAAAATACACTCAGGATGGTCAGGAAGAATTTGAGAACAGAAAAGAATCTTAGAGATCATCTCAACCCTGTGTTTCCAAGAGGATGAATAACATACAATTTAAGCAAAGATATTATTTTTAGATCCCTTTATTTATTATGCCTGTTCATATTTAATCCATGGGAGAGTGAAAAGCATGTGCCCTAGCATCTCTAGAAGGAAACTAGTGCTTTTCACCCCTCTTGGATTTTAATGTTGATTTATACCATGACATTGTGTATTATGATAGTTAAGAAAATGGACTCTGGAGTTGGAGCAGGGAGTTCAGGGTCTGCTATTTACTAGTCTGTGATCCCTGATGAGTTACTTAACTTCTCTAAGCTCCAGCTTTTTTATCTTTAAAGTGGAGCTTATAGTAATGTCTGACTTATTAGAAAGTTAGGATTAAATGAGATGACACACATAGCACTCAGCACTTAGCAAAAGAAAGCCTCAATCTTAGCAGCTCAATAAATGTTATCTATCATCATCATCAAATTATAATATTAACAGAATGCTACTACTGCTACCTATTTATTAGCTTATATTTATGCAGTTAATCTGGTGAAAACTTCTCCATGTGGGACTGTCAGTGTGTATAAATGCCAAGCTCTCTCTCTTTTTTATCCCTTTGCCTGCTAACTGTGTTTATCGTCCATGCAGACTTGAACCAATTTATATAATGGTTTTAGAAGTGAGGTAAATAAGATAGGATTCATTAGTGTTGGACTGATTTGTGCCTAGCAACCCTGTGGGACATTTCTTGACAGCTAAGCTACCTAGCTCCCCTGGCGCCTGTTAATAGAAAAATGCTTGATCTGTAGTGAATTCATTTGTTACTGTAGAGGGAACATTCAATTTCCTAGTCTTTTTTATTTGAAGCTGCATTAGACTCAGAATTTTCTGATATATTTGTTTTAAAGGTATTGTTCACATTTGAAATTAGCATTCAGAAAAGCAAAGGCTCTTCCTCGTTGCAAAGCAACAATGTGTAGGGTAACACAGACTTGACAGCCCCATTAGAATGTGACAGTGACGCAGCTAGAGGAGCTGGTGGAGCATAAGGCTCCTGTTGAGTTAGAACAAAGTGCCACACACCTGAACTTCTGCATATTAGCTAAATAGAAATATTCATCTGTATTAAATTGAGCAGAATAATCATTGACTTCAATTGTTTAGTGATGTTAGATGAATGAGCAAAAGAACTGACTGTAACCAGCGCCCATACCTGTCAAGTGGTTGTAGACACCACGACACCAGCCTAAATAATATATTTAATACAAAATTAAAATATATATATTCATGTCAGATGGCTCCTTGTAGACCAAAATACCTATTTGTCTGATTCCAACTTTTATGGCTTAAATAGTAATTTTGTTATGAAAAAAACAATCTAAATGTGTATTCTGACTAAAGTATAGTCTTTTATTTTACAGATCTAGTGTAGAGATGATTATCTTCTGGAGAATCATTCTTTTAAATTGAAGAACAGATTCTTCAATTAGGAAAAAGTGTGAATTATATGGTATTTTTAAAGGAATAATTCTAGTGAGTAAAATCTACTTTTATTATTTTATGCCAATAAAAGATGTAAGACTCTATGGCTATGAAATAGCTCCGAATATGGATCTTCAGGTCCTTCAATCTGTTATTTTTTACCTGTGTATCCTCCAGAACACACTGTACTCAAATGGTTTGAGTTACTAAGGCATCCATTGGCCTGCCTCTCATTGTTTTATACCATCATCTTTAGATGATACGTACAGATTTTTTTTTTTTTAAATCAAAGCCAAGAGAGAAAACAGCTGAAGAATGCTTCATAAGAAAACACAGAAAACACATAGAACTTGCAAATATGGTAAATTTGTTCATCTGTTTGCATTGAGAGCCAATTAGATAGTGAGAACAAAAGCACTGGGGGGAAGAAAACAAGTTGACAGAGTCAACTACTTAAGGG
Organism: Mirza zaza; assembly: GCA_008750895.1. NCBI lineage: Eukaryota > Metazoa > Chordata > Mammalia > Primates > Cheirogaleidae > Mirza > Mirza zaza. The sequence continues at coordinate 22,530 of VSMD01125693.1, read as the reverse complement.
TTGTTTTAAGTGACCAGGAAAAAATCTCTTAATTTGTTAACTAGTATTTTTTCTTTTGTCAAGTCATATATTGAAGAAATATTTTCGTAGTGCTTCCTGGAAGCCAGGCTCTCTTCTAGACACTGGTAACATATCAGAGAACTAGCCGGGGTAGGGTGTGGCCTGAGACCAAGCTAGGAGACTGGTTGTTCCTTCTGTATTTTCAATCTCTACTAAGGCTGCGATGAGAAGCTGTTAGGGAATGCAGTGTGAAATGAGAGACAGGAGACAGAGGTGTTTAGATTGTGGGCTATAAGGTGGTGGATCCTTTCCCCTGTACCTGTCCCAGGGGCTGTGAGTACTCTAGTCTCTGGCTTCATCTCTCTAGTTAACAAGACAGATATAGTCCAGGTATTCATGGGGCTGACAAGCTGCAAATAAAAATAGGTAAATGTTAAATGTTAGGAGAGGAATGGAAGAGAGTAATGTGGTAGAACATAGGTTTGGAGGAGTGCAGTAAGGTGGGCAGGAAAGATTTCCCTGAGTGGGTGACATTTGGGCTGGGACGTGAATGACTAGAAAGAGAATATTTGCAAAGACTCTGAGGTGGAAATAAATTTGTTATTTTCTAGAAGTATAAGAAAATGCCAGGTAAGAGCAAGTGAAAGGGTTAGGAAGATAGTGAAGTCATTCAAACCACAACATAGTTAATTGACTAACTCCCAACTTTTTTCCTTCCCTAATATCCTTGGGGTTAGAGAAACAATAGCCTGTATCATCAAAACATGCTACTTATTTGTTCTTTTAAGGTAATAACTTATAACTGAAGGAGTTTTTGATAGAACATGAAGTTTACATTCCTGGAAAACTTCCTATTTTGAAAAATTGTATACTAAAAATAATAGGGCTTATGAAAATATAGAATTGGGGGAAACCACTTGAAACTGATGTAATTGTATAGCCAGAGCAATAAAAGAAACCATAATGGTGTCTGAAGGCATAACAGCTGTGGGATGCCTCATGGGATATTAAGATTGCATGAGCAAAATAGAATGAAAATCTTGTTTTGCGAACATGGAGACAACACAACTGGAATTGGAGCTCTGGGCAAAGAAAGAAGAACATTTCAAGGCTGGGGTGCACTTTCTTATAGAAGGGATCCTGTGTATCAAGCACTCATTTAAAATAATATGGAACTTAAAGTGCTCCTGGTCATGAAGCTACCAAGTTGAGATTGTTCTCTTTTTCCACTACAGGTTATACTTTTTCTCTACTCTTCTGACTCCCCTTGCCTGGAAAAAAATTGGGTACCAACCAACATAATTTGTGCATTTTATCCTGATAGAATTCCTCTGTTTACCAGTTTCTCATGAACTAATTGGCTTATGGAAACACATGGTTGGCAGAAGACTGTAGCTCATTTGCCTTTAGGATTTGCCCACATAAACATACTCTATTTCAATTCAATTCAATTCAATTCAATTTAACTAGAATTTGTTCAGTGCCTACTTTGTGCAGGTTACTTTAATAAACATGTTTAATAAAAGACCTGGTCAGATAATGTACTGAGTTTTGAAGTCTTCATTTTTTATGGTTCTATCATGTTTAGTTGATGTCTTAGTTTGTTCAGTCTGCTATAACAAAATACCTTGGACCGGATAATTTACAAACAACAAAAACTAACTTCTTGGGAGAAAATATTCACAAATTATACATCTGATAAATGGCTAATATTCAGAATCTGCAATGAACTCAAACAAATCAGCAAGCAAAACACAAACAACCCCATTAGAAAGCAGGCAAAAGACATGAACAGAAGTTTTTCAAAAGAAGATAGACAAATGGCTAAGCAAACATAAGAAGAAATGTTCAACACTACTAATCATCAAGGAAATGCAAATTAAAACCATAATGAGATATCACATTATTCCTGTAAGAATGGCCATTATTAAAAAGTCAAAAAATAATAGATGCTGGCATGGATGCAGAGAGATAGGAATGCCTATACACTGTTGGTGGAACTGCAAATTAGTACAGCCTCTATGGAAAACAGTATAGAGAACTACAAGTAGACCTACCATTTAATCCAGCAATCCCACTACTGGGCATCTACCCAAAGGAAGTTATTTTATCAAAAAGACACTTGCATTTGAATGTTTATTACAGCACAATTCACAACTACAAAGATATGGAATCCACCTAAGTGCCCATCAGCAGATCAGTGGGTAAAGAAAATATGGGATATCTATCTATTTATCTATGACTATATATGTGTGTGTGTGTATGTATGTGTTATATATGTGTGTGTATACACACACACACATATATCCATACCATGGAGTACTACTTAGCCATGAAAATGAATGGAATGTCTTTTGCAGCAACTTGGATGGAACTGGAAACCATTATTCTAAGTGAAGTATCTCAGGAATAGAAAAACATACACCATATGTACTCTGTAATAATTGGGAGCTAATTGATGGGCACAAAGAGATGTAAAGTTCGTTGGAAATCAAAAAGGGGGAGGGGGTAGGAGGAAGGGGTAAAAACTTAACTAATAGTGCAGTGAACACTATTTGGGTGATGGGCACACTAAAAGCCCTGACTTAAGCATTATAAAAATATTTATGTTATAAAGACATTTGTACCCCCTTAATATTTTGAAATAAAAAAGAAACATTTCTCACAGTTATGGAGGCTGGGAAGTCCAAGTTCAAGGTGCAGACAGATTCAATGTCTAGTCAGGGCCCACTTCCTCATAGAGGGTGCCTTCTATAGGTCCTCGCAAGACTGAAGGGGCTAACAAGCTCTTTTGGGCCTCTTTTATAATGGCACTAATACCATTCATGAGGGTAGAACTCTCATGATCTAACTACCCCCAAAAGGGCCCATGTCTTAATACTATCGCATTAGGGATTAGGCTTAAACATATGAATTTGGAGGGAATGCAGACATTCAAATCATAGCAGGTGGAAAGAATTATTTTGACATTGAATGGTTTCAAGAAGACCACTTTAATTACTATCTTTCCGAATGAATTATACATAAATTAACTAATAAATTAACTAATCAAAACTATAATAAATTAACTAATCAAAACAAACTGAAAATTTATTAGTTCATTTGAAATGTACAAGGAAGATTTGGAAATAACATAATTCTATAGTGAGTGCCCATGAAAATAGAATAACTATTATTAATACATTATTTATCTGTTTTGCTAAGTAAGGATTTCTATTTAAATGGGAGACACATGTTTCAGGATAGCTTTATGGTCTTCTCTGGTGCAGTATTTTCCATGATGTATTCTAACAATTAGTCATTCTCAATGGTTGCTATTAAGTATTAAGCAAAGTAGAGTCCATAATCAAGTAAGTCTGGGAAGTATTGGTTAAGCAGAATGAAACACATATCTTTATTATTGGATTTCTAAGAGTTTTAATGTGCCTTGTGAAACTCCAAGAATAGGATATAGCATGCATCATTTACCAAAGTCATTTGTCCATAGAATTCTTTGTGAGGCATGTTTTGTGGACTAAGATATGATAAATCTTGGAGAATGTTCCATGTGCTGATGAGAAGAACATATATTCAGTAGTTTTGGGGTAAAAAATACTGTTGTCTGTTAGGTCCCCTTGCTCTAGAGTCCTGTTTAAGTCCAATGTTTCTTTCTTTATTTTTCGTTCATTTGATCTGTCTAGTTCTGAGAGTGGAGTGTTGAAGTTTTCAGCAATTATGAAATTGCTGTTTATCTCTTTGCTTAAATCTAGTAGGGTTTGCTTTATGAATCTAGGTGCTCTTATGTTAAGTGCATACTTATTTAGGATTGTTATGCTTTCTTTTCTTTTCTTTTTTTTTTGGGAGACAGAGTTTTGAGATATTTGGGGTTATTTGGATAGAATGAATATATTTTGCCTGTGAGAAGAGCATGAATTTTGGAGGGCTGAAATTCTATGGTCTGAATGTTGGTGTTCTCCCAAATTCATATGTTAAAAATTAATCCCCAACGTGATATATTAAGAGCTGGGGCCTTTAGGAGATAATTAGGTTATGAGGGCAGAGACTTATGAATGGGGTTAATGCCCTTATAAAAGGGTTTGAAAGAGCTTGCTTGTCACTTCTGCACCTTCGTCCATGTGAGGACACAGCCACTAGGTTCCATCTTGGAAACATCTTGGAAGCAGAGACTTGGCCCTTACCAGACACAAAATCTGCTGGTGCCTTGTTCTTGAAACTTTCAGCACCCAGTACTGTGAGCAAAAAATTTTTATTACTTGGGAATTACCTAGTATAAGGTGTTTTATCATAGTAGCCCAAATGGGCTAACAGTTTATACATATATCTTGTAATAAATTGCTTTTCCTGAAGTTGATTTTTGTATTGTCACAATGTCATGCTTAATCTATAAAATTTCAGATGACTTGGGATTCCTTTATATTAGATATTATCTGCTTGTGATATGGAGGAGAGCAGATGGCTGACAAAGTTTAAATCTGACCTTTTAAAATCAAATCCAGAAAATGAACAGATCAGAATGTTTGCCACTGCTACTTTTATTTTCTTACGTCTGAAACTTACATTTCTTCCTAATGTCTTTGTTTTTCAGAAACCCAAGAAATCACATTTTTCTTTAAATTTGAAAAGTAGTTGCATTGCCTGTAATAAAGTCAGTTCTTTGACAAAGCACATTCCTTTCCTTCTTAAAACAAGGTAACCTTTTAAAGAAATGAGTGTGTAGGAGATACAGGTGGTCAGTTCTTGTGAGCACATTTTAGTTCCTGTCTTACATAGCTGGGACTAGGAAGTCGAGCATGGTAAATTCTCCTCGCAATGTTCTTTAGAAAAAGGACTCTGCAAAACCACTTTATAGCCACATTCTCATGCAATACTGAAACATTTCCATTTTCTGGTTTCTATGACCACATATTCATGCTTTGCAGAACAATTCCAGAAAAATTTTATCCTTTCTTGATGAAAGTGGTACATTAAGGGCTATTAATAGTGACCTAACATTTATCCCTTTGCATATTTTAAATGTAAATGAATTTATAAGTCAGGATGAAAAACATTGGTAGCCTGATTTTTCCCTTAGAAAGCAAAAGTGTAATTTTTTTTTTACAATGGACCATGAGAAATATTGAGATTATTATTTTGCTCTGTTTTCCTTCCCTTCCCTCCCTTTAGTTTCCTCCTTTTCTTCCTTTCTTCCTCCCTTATACCCTTCCTCCCTCTTATGTTTTTCCCGTCAACAGCTATTTATTAAATTTGCATGCCAGGTACCTACAAAATGTGGTTCATGTTCATTTATTTTTTCAAATGGATTTTTATTGTATATTAAAAGGAAATGGGAGAGGATTAAGAATGAAGGTGATGAAGAATGAAGTAGGCAATAAATTCACTCAATAAACTAGTTGACGAGACCGTCTGTGGTCACTTCTCTCCAAGAATTCTTCAAGGAGTGGAATCTGAACTGTGTGACTATAACACACATTTCTACCACTATTCAGACCTTTCTGACATTCCCTGGAAAGACTTTGAACAACAACAGGTCATTGTGAAAGCTTAGTTAATAAATATCTGGATTCTGTAAATTTTTCTATCAAATATCCAGTCAGGTTCTGGTCTGAGTTCCTGTTAATTTTTCTTTTCGTAGATTCTCCATTCCTAATTGCATTAATAAATGGTATTTTGCCATCACCAGAGATTTGCTGTATGAGTGTTGCTTGCACAGCTTCCCAAGTGAATTCTGGCAAGGCACTGTAGGGAGACATTGAATGACAAGGTGACATGGTAGCATTGCATGCCTCCAGAACATTGTCAAGTGGAGAAGGAGAGCTCTGGGAAGCTGTTTCTAATTTACTTCAGTGTGATGGATGGAAAAGAAAGTAAGTGGGTCGCCAATTTCAACTTCTCATCTACCACTTTTTCTAAAAACTACAATGTGCCTTTTAGGTGAGAGCTTCTCTGGTTTCTTTTTTCAAGACTTTAATATTCTTGGAGGAGGAATCATGCCCTGTGTTCTGCACAATGTCTGGCTGCCCAGACGATGCCAAAGTTCCTTTCACCACTGCTCCTTATTTAGTGCTGTGCTGCTAGCTTTCCCGCTCATCCCATATGACTCATGGATGAACTGTAGCACTATGCCTTCCAAGGTGTATTAGCTTTTGATGTGACCCATTCTATATGGGTTATGTAACATGTTCTGAGCTCGCTGTGTCCTTTGAGTCTGAGCACGATTTTTTCTTGCCTGATGAACATTTGAACTGCAACAGTCAATGGCCTATGTTGACACTGCTGCATTGAGGAAATTGGCCATGTCCACTTTGATGCTTTGTTCTAAATATAGTTGCTTCAAAAATTGCTGTCTTAGCTCATCTGGGCTGCTTTAACAAAATACTATAGATTGAGTGGCTTATAAATAACAGAAATTGGAAGTCCAAGATCAGGGTGCCAGCAGATTTGGGGTCTGGTGAGGACTTGCATCCTGGTTTATAGACAGCTGTCTTTTCACCATAACCTCACATGGTAGAAGGGGCAAGAGGTCTCTCTGGAGCCTCTTTTATAAAGATATTGATTCCATTTACAAGGGCTTCACTCTCACGACCTGATCACCTCCCAAAGGCACTACATCCTAATACCATCACATTGGGGATTAGGTTTCAACATTTGAATTTTGGGGGAGACACAAACTTCAGACCAGAGCCATTGGGGAAAGAGTGAGATAGAGAGATACAGAAATAAAGATGATAATCTGGACTGGGGCTGTGGACCCAAACAGAAGAAAAATGTACTCTAGACTAAAGTGAATGCAACAGAGGACAAGATAATAATAATAATAATAAAAAGCCTTATTGAGGCAAAATGCAATCTGGCGTTTCTTGTGTCAAATCAGTGGTACTTCATCTAATTAATGAATAAGAGATACTTTAGAAAGCAATCAGAGCCATTGAGTGTTTTATGGTGAGGTAAGGGAAGAAATCTGAGAAGACCTTATATCAACATATAACTTCAAAAGGCACCTTTTGTGCACAGCTATAGAGTCAGTTTGCTATTTGTCAGTGCTTAGCAGAGATCCTGGCTGGTGTCTAAGTTTGTATTCATAGGTGTCTGGGAATGTTCTGTCACCAGGTAAGAGCATGGACTGTGGATCCACTTGCTATTAAAATTACTTCAAGGATTTTGCTTGATGAAGGAAGGAGAAAGTTTTCCTTAAGGCTTAGGGTAGGAAGGAAAGGAGGACAGTGTGGTATTTGCCTCAGCTATGGTCCTCATGCTGGTTTTAGGGACTTGAGTTTGAATCCTGTGGAGAGAGCGGCTGTCAACAGAAGCCAGATGGCTGCTTTCTAGAGGAGCTTGAGAGTCAAGGGGCACTCTCATCACTGCATTCCTTGGGCGAGGGGTATGCATTGAGACTCCAGGGACATCCTGGGTGTTTGCTGCAGATTTGAGAAATCCAAGAGACAGTTTCTTTGGCTGTGCCATGTGGAGTATCACAGCCAATATCCACAGGCCAGTGAGATCCAGGAAGCTTGCTTTAAAATGCTTGCCTTTGTTGGTGCATAGAAAGATGCTAGAGGGTTAAAAATCAAGGTGTGACAAGGACTGTAGAGAATGCAAAAGGAAACACAGGCCATCCAGTGACTTCACCATGAAAACAGAAACATCTTAGAAATTCACAGTAATCTTGGAACAGGTATTGGGCTTCTTAAAATTTGAGGCATAGAGCTGAGAGTCAATTTTATTTAGATCCTAAGGTGACACTAGGGTTCCTTCCTTCCTCCTTTCCTCCCCATCTCCTTCCTTCCTTCTTGCTATCCCTCATCTCTCCCTCTATGCCTTTCTCCTTCCTATGATATTGAAAATAAGGCAGATTATAGTTATTTTCCCTGTACTACATCTTGGATTTATTTTTTTGCTCCATTTTTATGTTATTGAATGGGGCTCAGGGATTGACTGGACATTGTCTGGGAACTCTTAAGTGTCAGCTGCATCCTTAAATCAGCTATCCCAGTACTGGGCATATATTGATTTTTTGCTTATATATCCATTCCCTGTACCCATTCCATGATTTTTCTTTGTGCAGCTAGCCCTTCATTACTTTCAGCCCAAGTGGTGTGAGCAAGGCTGACACTGACCTTGGCTTCAAGGATGCTCACATAGCTCAGTATTTGGCCACGAAGGACTTGTTGCCTTGTACTTTTGTTGGAGTTAGTAGGGAAAAGCTGTGCTCTCTTCTGCCAGGTCTCCTAACTGGACAGAATAGAGCTGGAGCTGCTGGTCCCTAATTTTGCCACCACATCAAAGAGTCTGCCTGAGAAGGAACTAAGCAGAAGGGAGCTGATCCAAGAGGTGCAGAGCCAGATTCCTGACTACTCTGTTGGGCTTTTGGATCCAATTATGTTTGATTTACTTTCAGGTTTGTGAGTCCAAATGGACCTTTTTTGCCTCACCCGTTTGAACTGGGTTTCTGCCACCTGAAGTTTCCTGCCAAACGTAGCACCTAAGTCACACTTGCTGGTGGCGTGTTAGGAAGATTATTAGTTGAAGAGATAACGCCATGAAATTAATGTCTGTAAAACAAGCATCCTAAAAGGACCCTGAGAACTAAATTGGTCTGGCCTCACTAGGGTTGGTGTTGGTGATGTCCTGAAGTATCAGAGTGCCACTGGTCATTAGAATCTCTTCTCTTAAGCATAAAGTTCCCCCTCCCCCACCTCGCTCTTACTCTCTCCCTCTCTCAAGTCTACATAAAGGGTCAGGACATACATTTGGGGTTTAATACTTTGAACTTAGGAGAGGGCCATGTCACGAGATGTTTTAGCACACCACAAGTGTCTGGTTGTTCATTAGCAGGTCCTATGCTAATAGACATACTTGCCTGAACCGTACCTTGGCTCATCCAGATTGTCTTATTATCTATGTGCTGGCTAAAAAGCAGAAGAGGGCGGGACAGTAGCTTTCATGATAGGAAAATGAAAGCCTTTCCACATTTTTTCTGCCTCTTGCAAGAGACCTATTTTTAGGAAGTATGAAATTGGCAGGTATGTGCTGACTTCCATTCTGTGTACCTGACGGCTTCAAGGATACAGGCCAAACTGCAAAGTATTTAGAGAAGAAAAATGCAAATCTATGCCTCAAAAATTAGTCACACAGAGGAGAGATTTGGAGATTAAAATGTGTGACTCTTGACTCATTGAAGGTAGAGGTGAGACATGATTACTGGCGGTAACCAACTAGAAAAGTGTGGCATCTCCAATGTTCAAGGAGCACCCTATAGCCACAGTTGAGGAAACAAGGTGGAACGTTGTGTCAGGAAACTGGCTGACCCACGGCCCGGAGAACTCTGCCAAGCATTAGAAACTGGTGCTTGAATTCAGCCTTGTTCACTGTAGCCCTGTTAGAGGGATTAACATTGGGACTCAGGTTTTTCACGTCTAGAACCATCCCCTTTGTATTATCACATTTTTTTTTAATGTGCTAAAAGTGTTTTTTAGGTTATCAATGTGATTTTCCTTTAGTGCTCAGTTTAGGGAACAAAATTTTAAAGGCAATGTTGCAAATATGCAATCTCAGCCATTAAACTCTCATGGAGACTAGGTATGTCTCACTGTGGCTCCTATGGAACACTTACATCTAGCCTGACAAGGTGTTAGCTTAAAGAAAATACACACACACACACACACTTTAGGTGCCCAGAATTGGATTAATTATAATTTTTTGTTTATGATATAGTCTCATAATTAATCTGTGAATGCACCATTATTATTTATTTTCATAGTATGGTTTATTCATCTTATATTTCTGGCTCTTGGCTTTCTGGGCATATAGTTGAACACTTCATTTCCCCACATACTCTGAAATTTGCCATGGTCCCGTGACTTGCCTGGGCTGACCTGATGCAACCAGAAGTGATGCGTACCATTTCTGAGCAGAAGCCTTGAAAGTAAGTGTATGGTCTGCCACACACACTTCCCACTGCTATGGTGATGGTGGGAACTTCCACAAGCCTGGTTCCCTGAGTGGTTATGTTGAGCAGGGTGCCCTGGCTGACCTGCACTGGACATGTAGTATGGTCAGGAAATACACTTTTACTGTGTTTGAGATTTTTGGGTTATCAGCATAACCTAGTCTAGTTGTCTGTGCCAGTTAAAAAGCTATTGTTTCTCAGTGCTAAACCCACCCTTCTCTACCCTGTGTGTCTGGGGCTGAGGTCTTGCTAATTACATTCCTTTTTGGCCAGTTGGCGCCTATTATTGATATGTTCTACCAACAAGGGGCTGCAGGAGAGACCAGAAGGCAGGAGGAGAGCAAAGGGACTTGCTCTTTCCTTTTTTGCTCGCTGTTCCTATGAGTATTGCTTCAACAATGACCTTTCACTCTGACAGCACCAGTTTCCAGTTTCTAGCATTTTCAGTACTAGCTTTATTGTGCCCCCTCATCGGGGCCAGTGCAAACTGGGTACCCAGCTCTCCCAGACTCCATGAGGTGCCTCTTCTGAGCTTCTAGGTTCTGCTAATCCTGACCTCTTTCTTTTGTTCTCCTAGCCTTGTGAGTAGCAGTGGATTCTTATATGCCACCTTCATGTTCTCTCTTTGCTTTTTAATTCCTCAAATACTTGTTTAACTAGTTCCCTAGATTAAATTCTCTCTGTTAAAATAATTGGTATGGTTTCTGCTTTACTGAATAGATCTTGGCTGATAGACTGAAATAATAATAATAATCATAATTATTATTTTTATTTCAGAATATTATGGGGGTACAAAAGCTTTGGTCACATAAATTGCCTTTGCATTGCTGGAGTCAAAGCTACAAGTGTGCCCATCCCTTGGACAGCGTGCACCACACCTGTTAGGTATGAATTTACCCATCCACTCCTCCTCCTCCCACCTGGCTGATACCCAGTGAATGTTACTTATAATTATTTTTAATAATGTAAGATGCATCCAGGTCAAAGGCCAATCCTTGGCAGTAACCTTTCCAGCTTCGTCTCACAAATATTAACCAGTGATCTTGATGCTATGTTTATCACTTCCTTTCTGTCCCTTTTATGTAGTTTTTATTATATCTCTATATATGCCAAACACTAAAATTATACATCTTAATTATAGTTATTTCAGCTTTACAAAAAGGGTATTATGTGTTATGTAATCTTTTGGGATTTATTTTTAACTTATTATATTAAGGATTTGTCTATATTATTGTTTATTGCTTTATTTGTTTGTTATTGCTGTATAATATTCTATTGGGCAAATAGCCTAAAGTATATAATTTGAAGTTAGTTAGGAAAAGCAAACTCTAGGCTTCATATGATTTCAATATGAAGTCATGGAAACCAAGTAAATTAGGAAATGCAAACTTTAGGTTTTGTGTGATTTGGAAATCAAGATTTGATGTTGAAAAGTAGTACTACTGATCTCTCTGATTTAGTTGATGGATGTACCCTCTATACTCACTAAACATTTACATTTCCTAATGGAGTTTTCATCTTTATACAATTTAACTTTTTTATTTAATTAAAAACTAATCCTAGTGCAGAAAGTCAACATAGAAGCTCGATTAGCTGGACCAGGTAATCAGATGCCTTACTTTTCAAAGTTGTCTTTATGAATCAATGTTGTCTTTAGAAAAGCCATTTTCAGGGAAGTATGATGGCAAAGGATTTTCTGTGGACTAGAAACCGGTAGAGGAGCTGATAATCTGTGAAGTGCTGTACTTGTAATCGTATTAATTACAATTAACAGTAATTACAATAACAATTAACAAAGGCACTGAAAGTCATTCTCAGAGCAATTCTTTTCTTTTCTTTTCTTTTCTTTTTTTAATCTCAGCATATTACAGGGGTACAAATGTTTAGTTTACGTATATTGCCTCTGCCCCACCCGAGTCAGAGCTTCAAGCTTGTCCATATCCCAGATGGTGCATACCGCACCCATTAGGTGTGTATATACCCATTCTCCCCTCATCCTATCTGCTGGACACCCAGTAGATGTTATTACAATATGTGCACCAATTCTAAAGGCTTCCCAGTTTGTCTGAAGGTATTTCTGTGGCAAAGCTTCCTTACCCAGTACCAGCCAGTAAATTCTAGTGTTCTGAGAGAAAACTACCCAAGAGATACCTAGCAAATAGTGAATAATGAAAATGACAGAAGCTAACATTTATTGAACACCTACTGGGAACCCAGGTCTGCTAAATGATTTACATGCATCATTTCATTTCATCTGCACAGAAGGCAGCTACTATCATTGTCTCCATTTATATGGATGAAGAAATCAAGACTAAGTGAGTATAAGCCACTTATTCAGAGTTACACAGCTGTTAAGTGGTGAAGTCAGAATTTAAACCCAGTTCTATGTTTCCCTGGAGCCTGAGTTTCTAATCTCATGTTTTTTTTTACAACTTCAGCCAAACATAGCCTCCCTATTTTTGTTGTATTTGATTTTTTTTTTTGTAGTAATGTCAACTTCAAATTGTCTTTCTCAAATGCTAGAGAGGCAGGGAGTAGAGTTATTTAGATAGGACCACAAAAGGAAAGCTGCCTGAATTTTAACTTTATTTCTACATTCAATCACTTATTCACAAAATTATGCATTAAACATTTAATGCCGTGCCAGAAACCATGAGCCCCAAAGAGATGAAAGATGGTCTATGTCCTTAAAGACACAGATTTATACCTTTTCTTACTCTTAGGATACTTTTCCTCATTTGACTAGGTCTTAACTTTTGCTTTATTTTGGGTCAATGGAGAGACATTGAAGACTTTTGTAAAGGGAAATAAAATAGTCAATGTTATATTTTTACTGGATCCAGTCTAAAGTTCATCTTGTTTTCTGAATTCTTTCCTTGATATATTTTTCATTTCTAGCAATTGACTTTTTAATATACCAACCTATTTTTATTTCATATCTACCTATTTTCATCCCATAATCCTCTATTTTTGGTAATTCAAAGATTTTCCTTCTTTTTAAAGGTTGAGGATATTAAAATGTTTATTTTAAAACCTTCTACATTGCTTTGGTGTTTCCATTTCCTTAGGAATCAATTATTCCTTTAGTTGAGAGTGGGCTTTCATTCACTAGATTAGCTTTCTTTGTAAGACTTAAAATTTTGACTTGCAAGCTCATCAGAAGTAAAAGATTATCTTCTATCTCTCCTGATGCAATTTGTGGTGATTTGGCAAATTGCTTCCTTTTGGATTCTCAGAGTTCTCAGTTCAGAACGATGTCTTATACTGGCTTGGGGATATAGCGCATCCAGTCTTGGAAGCCTTTGTTCTTTCTTGTGAGCCAAGGCCAACAGCCTTTTATTTTAGCCTCTGTTCGCACATGGAAATAGCTTTGTGGCAGCTCATATTTTCAATATTGAGCCTGAATGTAGGCTCCTACATGCACGGGGTGCTTTTGTCTTTACTCTCCTGCAGCAGCTGACTTCCCAGCAACCAACACTTGTTTTTTTTATTTTGGAGCATAGGATGCTTAAAGCTGCACTTTTATTAATACGAATTTCTTTTCCATATCTGAACCACAAAGATATTTATCTTAATTTTTTTTATTGTAGCTATGTCTTTTAAGGGCATTTACACATTTTAAGCATTATTGTTAAGTGTTCAGAGTGAAGGAGGAGTGAGGATTTTCAAGTGAATTCACTCTACTGGTTTGATTAGTTGTTTTTTTTTTTTTCCCCAGGATAGAATAGAAGATATAGGCATGCAGATACTCTGGTCAATGAGAGGCAGTTGTATAAGAATATAGACACATTTGCCTCTAAGACATAAAGACAGGTGATTTTAAGAGGAAAGAACGTAAACTCTTCGTGCATGTATTTTTTTCTCCAACCAGTTCGGGAGGGGGGAGAAGGAAAGGGGTGTATGCTTATATAATGTGTGTGGTGCACACCACCTGGGGATTGGACACATCGGGGGGAGGGGGAGGGGGCAGGGGCAATATTTGTAACCCTAACAATATTTGTACCTCCATAATATGATGAAATAAAAGGGAAAAAAATTGGTTGATGAATGTAGTCTTGGGAAGAAGGGTCATTTTGAGCAGTGGTGATCAAAATATCTTGTGCTTATTTAAAACTTTTGTTTTTCCACTTCTCAAAAGGGGTTGTTTTGGGGAAATTGAAGCAACATAACAGTGATGATAATGTTGCTAATGTGGTCATTGGGAGTTTTTAGGATTGGAGAGAAAACAGAGAAAAGGAGAGGATTGATCATGGTTATAAATCCAAGCTTTTCTTACCTGTGCTCAATTTATTTCTTCTTTTGACATGATTTTCTCCCAATACAAAAATTACTCTGATAATTTATTTCCTGTATCAAAAACTTATTTTCTCTGAATGAAAAAAATATTTCTCTGCTCTCCATTTTGTGGCATTGTGCAATCCTAATCTAAATGCAATCTTTTGGTATACTTCCATTACTCTTTAGAGAGGCGCTCCAGTCCCCTTGACTGTAACATAACCTTTTCTATGTAGCTAAAACAGTGGTGCTCTTTTTGTGAATACTAAATTGCACTGTAGGCCTATTTTTAATATCCCTTGCTAATAGAAGTCAAGCTTTCTTTAATGTCAGACTTCACTGGCCACATATATCTTTAATTTTTAAAACTGTTTATTGAAGTATAACACACACATAGAAAAGCGCATAAATCCTAAGCTTGATCATTTTTCATGAAGTGGATACACTTATGTAACTATAACCCAGATAAAGAAATAAAAAATTACCAACACCTCAGAGACTCCTTTGGTGCTCTCTTCCAGGCACCAGCCCTCTTTCACAAGGGTAATGACACCCTGACTTCTGTCACCATCTGTCAGTTTTATCTGTTTTGAACTTCATGTATATGGAACCATACAACATGCACTCTCTTCTGTCTGGTTTCTTTCACCCAATATTATGTTTGTAAAACGATTCCATGTTCTAGTAGTAGTTGGTTCATTTCCATTGCTATTTAATATTCCATTGTATGAATATAACGCAATCTGTCTTTTTTTCTATTATGAACATTTGGGTTGTTTCTGATTTTTGGCTATTACAAAGAGTGCTGCTATGGACATTAATGTATGTTTATATAAGGCATTCTTGTATGTCTTTTGTTGGGTATACATATACAAATGTATATATCGAAGGGTGGAATTGCTAGGCCACAGAGAATGCATATGTTCAATTTTCATAGATATCGTTGAATGGCTTTCCAAAATGGTTGTACCAATTTACTTCCTCAGCATCAGCGTATGTGAGTTCTGATTGCTTCTTATCCTTGCCAACACTTGGAATACCAAGTGTTAGTCATTTTATATCCCCTGTTCTGGTGGTGTATAATAAAATCACATTGTGGTTTGAATTTACATTTCCTTGAAGAAATTTTTCATATGTGTATTGGCCATTTACAGAACCTCTTTGTGCAGTGTCAACTATCCTAATAGATTGTTCTTTCTTATTGATTTGTAGGAATTCTTTTAAATTCTGAATTTGAGTTGTTTGATGTATGATTGGAAATTTCTACTCCCACTTTGTTGCTTGCTTTTTACTTTCCCAATGGTACCTTTGGATGCAAAGAATTTCACTAATTTAATGTAGTCTAATTTATTTATCTTTTAATTTATGATTAGTCATTTTTATGTCTTAAGAAATATTTGTTTATCACAAGGTCATAAGGATATTTTCCTCATCCATTTTGTGGAAGTTCATTGTTTGATGTTTTAAATGTAGATCTATAATCTATCCAGAATTGATACTTGTGTATGGAGTGAGATGGAGTCAAGATTTTTTTACTTTTTAGGTAGATGTCTAATAAACAGAGCAGCATTTATTGAAGAAAACATTTCTTCCTACTGAACAGTGTCTCCTTCATTATAAAATGTGGCCTTGCATGTGTGTGTCTCTTTTTGGACTCTCTTCTGTTCTATTGGTCTATGTTCCAAATACTATTTCTTAATTACTGGAGGTTTATATCTGTAGTCTTGATAATGGTGGTGTTAGTTCTCCAGCTCTGTTTTCTTTAATAGTCTTGAAGAAATAACTTTTTTTGTTTCCATTTCCATACAAATTTTAAAACTCAGCTTGGTTCCTACCTCCTCCCAAAGCTTTCTGGAATTTTAATTGAGATTTTATTTTATCTATGTATCAATTTTGGGAGAACCAACACTTTAATAATATTAAGTCTTCAAATCCATGAACATGGGATTTTTCTTCACTTATATAGATCTTTAATTTCTCTTCATAATGTTTTCGTGTTTAGAATTTACATATATTTATTTGTTAGTTTCAGATGCTTTAGGAAATGGTATTTAAAAATTTTATTTTTTCATAGTTTGTTAGTAAATAGAGGTGCATTTATTTTTGCATACTGATCTTGTATAGATTCATTGCTAAATCTCCTTATTAATTCTAATAGATGTCTGAACATTCTTTTGGATTTTCTATGTATGCAGTCATTATCTATGAATAATAACAATTTTCTTTCTTTCTCAATATTTATAATATACTTTTATATTAAAATTATATATGTATATGTGTATATATGTGCACATATGTGTGTGTACATATACACATACACATTCTAATTTTTCTCAATTGAAAGATTTATGATGTTGAATACAAGTGGTAGCACTTATCCTTATTGTATTCCTGATCTCTGGGGTGGAGGGTGGGAAGGAAAGCTTTCAAATTTCAACATTAAGTACGATGTTTTCAATAGGTTCTTGTAAATATCTTTTACTGGATTAAGGAAATTCCTATTTATTTCTAGTTTGCCTAGAGCTTTAAAAAAATCATAAATATTGAATTTTATCAAATATTTTTTCCTATATGTAGATTATATGATATTTCTCTTTTACTTTTTTATTTTTAGTTTTTGAAATTTACTTTTTATTTATATAGATTCATGGGACACAAGTGCAATTTTACTACATTGATATGTTGCATTGTGGTGAAAGTCAGAGGCTTTGGTGTATCCGTCATTGGAGCAACAACACACACTGTACCCACCAAGTGACCTTCCATCATCTGCTTTGCTTTATTAAAGTGGTAAGTTATACTGATTATTTGGGATCATTAAACTAACTTTGTATTCCTTGAATAGATTCCAATTAGTCATGATGCTTCTTCCATTTATATACTACTGGATTTTCTTTCATAATATTTTGTTGAGAAAATTTGTACCTATGTTCATGAGAGAACTTGGTCTATAAGTTTCCTTCTTAAATCATATTTGTCAGATTTGGGTATAAAGGTTATGCTGGCTTTATGAAATGAGATGGGAAGTATTCCCTCTTTTTTAATTCTCTGAAATAGTTATGTAAGATTAGTATTATTCTTAAGTGTTTGAAAGAATTCACTGGTGAAACCATCTAGGTCTGGAGATTTTTTGTGGTAAGATTTTGGCTTTTGGTTATAGATTCCGTTTCTTTTCTTGTACAGTAACATTTTAATTTTCTATTTCTTCTTGTGTTACTTTTGTAGATTGTCTTTATCTAGACATTTATTCATTTTATATGCATTTTCAAATTTATTGGTGAACATTTATAATATATTCTAATGTTTCTTTTTAATGTTCATAATGTCTATAGTGATGTCATTCTCTTTTGTATCCCTGATACTGGCCATTTGTGCCTTCTCTCTGTCTTCTTTTTTTTTTTTTGGCCTCTCTTGTTATGGGTTATAATTTTATTGGTATTTTTTAAAAAGAATTAAATATTAGATTTTTTGATTTTCTCTACTGTGTATATCTTTTACTTCATCTATTTTTATTCTTATCTTTATAATTTTTCCTATCTACTTTTCTTTAAATTTAATGTTTTGTTATTTTTCTGATTCCTGATAAGTATTTAGATAATTGCTTTTCAGTCCGTCTTTTTCCTAAAGTATTCATTTCAGGCTAACATGACTGCTATAATTATAGTTTTAGCTGAATTCTACAAGATCAAACATATTATATTTTAATTGTAATTAAATTTAAAGTATTTTCTAATTTCCATTGTGATTATTTCTCTGACCCATAGTTATTTAGTTTACAAGTGCTTGGGAATTTTTAAAATTACCTATATGTTACCAATTTGTAGGTTTTAGTTTCCCTGAATGATTTCAATTCTTTGAAATTAGTTGAGACTTGCTTTATGACCCATCATGTGGTCATATGGTCAATTTTGACTATTTTATTGCACTTGAAAAACGTTTATTTGGTTATTTTTGGTTCCTGTATTCATGAAAATTAAGAACCTTAAACTGTATTATTCAGATTTTTAATTGCTTATTCTATCTACTTCTGAGATAGATGTCTTAAAGTTTCATACTACGATTGTGGATACATCACATCTCTCTTTAGTTCTGTTAAATTTTGCTTTATATATTATAAAGCTATACTATTCAGAAGATACGAGTGTAAAATTGTCGTATCTTTCTTTTTACCATTATGGAAATCATTCTTTACCTGTTGTTATATCTTCCCCATTTACCATTTTACCTTCCTCTTTTTACCATTATGAAAATCCTTCTTTAGTTCTTTACCTCTTGCTTCTTGTCTTAAAGTATATTTTTATGATATTAGTATGACCAGACCAGCTTTTTCTAAAGATTAGTTTTTGCATGTTATACAATTTTTCCATCCTTATACTTACTTGTCTTTATATTTAAATTGTGCTTCTTATAAACAGCATACAGTTTTTCTGAGATTCAATCTGTTAATCTTTGATTTTTAATTGTATATTAAAAGTGCATGGCATTTAGTTCATGTATACTTAATGTGGTGACTAATATATAATGATATATTAATATGTTTAAACCTACTATCTTACTATTTGTTTTTTACTTGTCATGTCTGTTCTGTGTTCCCTTTTCTCTTTGCCTTCTTTTTGATTAATGAAGTATTTCTAAACTGATTCAGTTTTCTCATCTCTTAGCTTATTTGCTATACTTTCTTTTACTGTTCTTTCAGTGGTTATCCCAGTGGTAACAATGTACAATAGTCCCCCCTTATCCACGGTTTGCTTTCCATGGTTTCAATTACCCATGGTTAACTGTGGTTTAAAATATTAAATGGAAAATCCAGAAATAAACAGTTCATAAGTTTATATTGTGTGCTGTTCTGAGTAATGTGATGAAATCTCACGCTGCTCTGCTCCTCAGGACATGAATCAGGATTCCATGCTGTCTACACTACCTGTCCAGTTAGTAAGTTAGCAGCCATCTTGGTTATCTGATAGACTGTTGTCGTATCGCAGTGCTTGTGTTCAAGAAATCTTTATTTTACTTCATAATGGCCACCAAATGTAAGAGTAGTGATGCTGGCAGTTTAAACATGCCAAAGAGAAGCTGTAAAGTTTTTCCTTTAAGTAAAAAGGTGAAACTTCTCCAATTAATAAGGAAATTAAAAAATTCTATGTTGAGGTTGCTAAGATCTACTGTTAGAATCAATCTTCTGTCTGTGAAATTTTGAAGAAAGAAAAAGGAATTCATGCTTGTTTTGTTGTCATACCTAAAACTGCAAGTTATGGCCAGAGTACATGGTAAGTGTTTGGTTAAGATGGAAAAGACATTAAATTTGTGGGTGGAAGACCAGAACAGAAACATGCTCACATTCATGGCAATTGGGTTCTGTATTATAGGAGGTCTCAGGCACTTACTGGGAGTCTTGGAATATATTCCCCTTGGAAAAGAGGAGACTATCCTAATTCTAGAACACTGTAACCCTCCTTACCTAGTCCTATTTTTTTTTTGTTGACATCATTTATTTTATTTCTACATATATTTTAAATCAAACAGATGTTATGATTGCTGTTTTATATGGTCAATATTCACTTACACTTACCCACTTACTTACCCTTTCTTTTGCTCTTCAATACTCCTATATTTCAAAGAGTCCATATCTGAGTAGTTTCTTTCTGTCTGAAGAAATTTCTTTCTACCTTTCTAGTGTTTTCTTTTTTTTTTTAAGTATTGACCTGCTGAGGAAAAATTCTTTCAGTTTTTGTTTGTTTGGAAAGGGCTCTATCGACTTTACCTTTTTGGTAGTTTTTAAAAATAGGAAAGACAGCATAATGGGGAGAGATGGCTTATCTTTTATTTTCTCTAAACTTTTTATTGTAAAATAATTTCAGACTAACAGAAAAGTTACAATAATAATAATATGAAAAGTTTCTGTATATCCTTAAGATTTTCTAAATGTTAACATTTCATCATGTTTTATTTATATTTTCTCTCTCTCTCTGATACGTAGAGAAATGCATTTATTTTTCTTTTAAGCTGTTTCAGAGTAAATTGTAGATATGATACTCTTTACCCCTTATTTCATTGAATATGTCCTAAAAATTAGGTATTGTATCTTTATCTTTGAATCTTATCTTCTCTGGATGTATAATTCTAGGCTGTATTTAAAAAGTCTTTCATCAGTTATTCTTTTGTCTTGTAGCCTCTAGCACATCTGTTAAGAATTTAGCTGTTAGTTTGGCAACTCCTTTGAAGCTTATGGATTTTGCTCCATTAGCTGATTTTTAAGATTTTTCCCACTATCTTTATTTATATTCTTTTTCAGGAGTGTTTGTTATAATGTGCTTAGATGTCTTTTCTTTCTGTTTAATCTCTTTCAGCTTCTTAGAACTTTATAAATCTGTAGATTCATGTTTTTTCTAAGTCTTAAGACATTTTCAACTAGACTTTTTCACATGTTGCTTTGGCCTGATTCTCTTATCCTCCTGCCCCAGGTCTCCAATTTTATGAGTTAGACTTTTCTCTTATATCCCCGCCTCTTAAACTCTTTTTGTATTTTCCTATCATTTTTCTTCCCGTGCTTGAGTTTGGGATATTTTATAACAACCTATCTTCTTGCTCACCATCCCTTTCTTTATCTGTAGCCATTTGTTGTTGAAAAAAATAATTGCATTCTTCATGTCAATTATTGTACTCTCCAGTTCTACAATTTTACATTTGATTGTTTTTATGGATTTTAATTTTCAGGTGAAATTCTCCATCTAATAATCTAGTTCCTTAAACATCATTTAAGAAATCTGAGAATCTGTTTCTATTGCCTGCTATTCTCCTGGTCTTGTTTCTTTGTGTGCCTAATAATTCTTTTTAATTGAATTCTGCCTTTGTATATGAAAATTTGCAGAGGCTCTGGATGATGTTTTCTTCCTCTAGGGAGGAGCCACCCTATCCTTTGCCAGGCAGCCAGGGTAGGAGCAGGCTCCTTAATCCAGGTGGGATCAAGGGGACTTGAGGCTATGTTTTTGACTTTTTAAGTCTCGAGCTCAGGTTTGCCCCCATCTCAGAAGATGACACTGAAAGCACCCCCCCTGAGAACGTAGGGTAATTACCAGGACCCTCAGGACGTGGCAGTCCTGAAGTCCAACTTTTGTTTCATTAGCACTATGAAGCCTGCTGAGGTTTCTTGCAGCTTTTTGCTCAGTTACTTAGCTTCTTATCCCTGTGCATTTAAGAATTGGCTAATGCCATGAGAGGAAAACTTATAGGAGTTTGGACTTACTTCTCTTTGCTTTTCTCTCCATCAGTGATCCTGGCACATGTGGCCTTTTTGGCTGCCTTAGTGGGCCCAAAATGTAAAATTTTTCTTTATATCTCTGCGAAAAAACTCCACTGGTTCTTTGACTCTTAGAATTTGCATTCTGCAAGATCTTTTAGCCTCTGCCTTCAGCCTCTCCCCTTATGCTTGAGGCTTAGCAAATGCTTCAAAGGGAAAAGCTGTGTGCAGAATATTGGGCTCACCTCAAAGAATTTCCCTCCTCTCAGAGATCTTGGCCCCTTGCTTCCTGAATGTCCCCCAAACTCCTCATACAGACCTTTTTTTTTTTTTTTTGGAGGGACTGGTACTTTATTTCAAAAAGACACTTGTCAATATTCAGTATCAAAACAGTTGCACTATTGGTTTTCTCTTTCTCCCAATTGGCCCCAAAGAGACCACACCAAAGGAGAGTACATTTTAAGCCAATAAGCTGCAGGATGTACACCTAACAGACCTCACAGAAACCTCATCAAAAGGTGGGGATTGGGCAGGGGAAAAAACTTTAAAAGATCAGCACATAGCCAGCCCACAAACTGTAGAGAGCTCTCACAGCCAGATGGGGTGGCCTGGGTGCCCCAAACCCAAAGAAGCAAAGTTTCAAAATAATACAAAATTTTCAAAGCTTTGTACATAAGCTATTCAAGATTTTTCCAGCACTGACTGATACAAAGCATGACGAGATGGCACTTTCAGAGATAGCAGCTTCAGACCCAGAAAAGGGTAATGAGATGAGTTTCATATGGCTAAATCAGTGGCAAAAACATAATTTTCTTTCTTTCAAGGAGACAGGAGAGCAATTAAGTGGTCAATTCAAAGTAAAGGGCACATGATCCATTCTGTGAGTGGTTGGGAATAGGACAAAAATCTGGTCTCAGAGGTCTCACCATCTTAATTTGGTCACTTCTAATGAAAAAAATAAAAAAAGTCCAAAGATACCTTAAAGCTGAAAACCTCAACAGCATGTTTTTGTTGGTTTTTTTATTTTTATTTTGGCTTACTCCTCCTGGGATCCCCTTTCAGGTTTGGGCTG
>VSMD01125692.1:0-15461 GCA_008750895.1 Mirza zaza | reverse complement strand
TGGGCTCAAGCAATCCTGCTGTCTCAGCCTCCCAAGTAGCTGGGACTACAGGCATGTGCCACCATGCCCGGCTAATTTTTTCTATACATATTAGTTGGCCAATTAATTTCTTTCTATTTTTTATAGTAGAGATGGGGTCTCGCTCTTGCTCAGGCTGGTCTCGAACTCCTGAGCTCAAACAATCCGCCCACCTCGGCCTCCCAGAGAGCTAGGATTACAGGCTTGAGCCACCGCGCCCGGCCTTTCATTTAAGTTTTTACAGAAATCTGAAATGTGATCTTGTTTGATTCAGGAGGAGGCATTAAAACTAGAAATAACTTTATTTTTTAAATTTTTATTTATTTTTTTGAGACAGAACTCACTCTGTTGCCCGGGCTAGAGTGCCATGGCGTCAGCCTACCTCACAGCAACCTCAAACTTCTGGGCTCAAGCAGTCCTTCTGCCTTAGCCTCCTGAGTAGCTGGGACTACCGGCATGTGCCACCATGCCTGGCTAATTTTTTCTATTTTTGGTAGAGACGGGGGTCTCGCTCTTGCTCAGGCTGGTCTTGAACTCCTGAGCTCAAACACGATCTGCCCGCCTCAGCCTCCCAGAATGCTAGGATTACAGGCGTGAGCTACCATGCCCGGCCTGTGTCTTCATTTCTGATTCCACTTTAGTTGGCAATTGCTCTTACCTTGCAGCATTTTTCTCAACTTCCCAGCTTCTTTGCCAATTGGTAATTTGTAAATTGAGTTATATTTTGTAATATAGACTTTTGAAAAGTAGCTATATTTTGCTAAAAACATGCCTAATCAGTCTATGTTACAGTTTATCTTGTTTTGTAGCAGTAGGAAAATGTGCTTGAATTTGTAAGTTTTATAAGAAAGAAGCAGGAATCATTCATGAGGAAGGAATTTATAAGGTTTTTATATTTAAAAAAGTAAGACTTGTTCATTCAGCTAACATTTATTGGACTTGTGGACCCAAAGACAAATAAGACATAGTCCCTGGCCTAAGTGCCTGTAGTCTAGTGGTGAGATGGACAAGTAAACCAAGGCCGTGTGCGGTGGCTCACGCCTGTAATCCTAGCACTCTGGGAGGCCGAGGCGGGTGGATTGCTCGAGGTCAGGAGTTCGAAAACAGCCTAAGCAAGAGCAAGACCGCATCTCTACTATAAATAGAAAGAAATTAATTGGCCAACTAATATATATAGAAAAAATTAGCCGGGCATGGTGGCACATGCCTGTAGTCCCAGCTACTCGGGAGGCTGAGGCAGTAGGATCGCTTGAGCCCAGGAGTTTGAGGTTGCTGTGAGCTAGGCTGTGTCACTGCACTCACTCTAGCCTGGGCAACAAAGCGAGACTCTGTCTCAAAAAAAAAAAAAGTAAGAATCATTCAGTAGGAGGGAATATTTTAACATTTTCAGTTAACCGCATTGTACATTATCCCTCCATCCTGAAGCTGTTTTTCCTTTAGTTGACTCACATACAGCTTACTCGTCTTACTGTACTTTTTTTTTCTTCTACAGTAAAACTTATATAGGTGCTCATTCTCTTTACTTGCTTTGACCTCTGCCTTAGAGGCTCTGTCTTGCCCTAATGTTTTATTTAATAAATATTTGAATGGTTTTTGTGTGAAAAGCAGTATATGAAAAGCAGTGTATCAGACTATGTGAAATGAAAGAAGTATGAGATATGGACCTTGACCTTAAGAGGATTATTATCTAACCTAGGAGACATGATACATACATGTTCATTCTAAAAAGATTTATTGAGTGCCTGCTCTACATTGTTGTTGAGAAAGAATCCCTGCCATCAAGGAGTTCACAGTCCAGTAGAATAATAAAAAGACTTGTTCATTCAGCTAACATTTATTGGACTTGTGGACCCAAAGACAAATAAGACATAGTCCCTGGCCTAAGTGCCTGTAGTCTAGTGGTGAGATGGACAAGTAAACCAACAATGATAGGGCAGCTTGAGCTGCTCACCTCCTTTACTTTGTGCGTTGCTGGCTCCTTGCTGTGTAGATCATAGTTTACAAGTCATCCCTCAGAGAGGCTCCTCCTGACCATCAATTCAGAGTAGCTATTGGTCACCTTCAGTAACATCATCTTTTAAAAAAATCCTTTGCATAATACTTACTACTGGTTGTCTTAGTCTGTTCTGGCTGCTATAATGAAATACTGTAGACTGGGTAGTTTATTTATTTATTTATTCTGAAAAGCATTCACAACTGAGCATCACCTACTAAGTGCTATGTACAATTGGTGTGAGGATAAATGCACGGCCCTTGGCAACTTATAACAACCCTTTCATTTTCTCCTCAAAGCAATCCTTTGGAGGAAATTTTTTTTGACAGTTGGAGAAATTGTGACATGTCTATCATGGTAAAGGCTATTGTTGCACCCATGGCCTCCGACTAGGCCTCTTACACAGGCTTTCTGTCAAAAATGAACTGTTGCAAGGCAGCAGGGCCTGCCCGATGAGTGATACTGATGTCATTCCAGACAGAGGGAAATTGTAAACTAGAAAGCAGTTGGGAGATATCTTATAGAAGAGATGTGACATGAGCTGAACATCCCTGCAAGTACTGAAGAGGGGGCCCACAGGGTTTAAGAGGTCATGTAATAATAATAGCTAATATTTATTAATAATGCGTATTATGGATATTGTGCTAAGTGGTCATACATGATCTAATTTAGTCATTGCCAATAATCTTATAAACTAGACACTTATTAGTAATATCCCCATTTTATAGGTGAGAAAACTGAGATTTATGGAGATTAAATACCGTGTTTCCCTGAAAATAAGACAGGGTCTTATATTTATTTTTCCTCAAGAAAACACCCTAGGGCTTATTTTCAGGAGATGTGTTATTTTCCCCTCAAAGCCTCAGCTTGCAGCACACACAGGATGGCCGGGACCTGATGTGGGAGCCGACCTTGTTGGTGGGGCTGCCTGCACCTTTCCGGTTACCTCTGGAATAGTAGCTGTCATGATGGGGCAGATGAGAAGGGCTGCTTGTTTTCTTTACCACTCCACCACAAAATGCACGGGTTGTGCAGATACACTGCGTAGCCACGCCCATCACTAGGTCTTATTTTCGGGGAAACACGATAATTTGCATAAGTCATAAAACTAGTAAGTGGTTGTCTTGAGGTTTGAATGTAATTTTGTTTGACCCTAGAGCCACAGTGATTACCAGTAAGCTCGACTGCAAAGGACCAGGAGTCTCAATGGAAGCTCTGGTCCCTGCTGGACCAGAATTTGCTAGTCTGTCTTACACACTCAATAGAACCTCTTTCTACTAGCTATTTCCTCTGCTGAGCTGCTCACCTCCTTTACTTTGTGCGTTGCTGGCTCCTTGCTGTGTAGATCATAGTTTACATGTCATCCCTCAGAGAGGCTCCTCCTGACCATCAATTCAGAGTAGTTGTTGGTCACCTTCAGTAACATCATCTTTTAAAAAAAATCCTTTGCATAATACTGGTTGTCTTAGTCTGTTCTGGCTGCTATAATGACATACTGTAGACTGGGTAGTTTGTTTGTTTGTTTGTTTGTTTGTTTGTTTATTTATTTGAGACAGAGTCTCGCTTTGTTGCCCAGGCTAGAATGAGTGCCGTGGCGTCAGCCTAGCTCACAGCAACCTCAATCTCCTGGACTTAAGCAATCCTCCTGCCTCAGCCTCCCAAGTAGCTGGGACTACATGCATGTGCCACTATGCCCGGCTAATTTTTTTTCTATATATATTAGTTGGCCAATTAATTTCTTTCTATTTATAGTAGAGACGGGGTCTCGCTCTTGCTCAGGCTGGTTTCAAACTCCTGACCTCAAGCAATGCTCCCGCCTCAGCCTCCCAGAGTGCTAGGATTACAGGCGTGAGCCACTGCGCCCGGCCCCCTTTAATTTTTAATATAGGCTACAAATCATAGTAGTAACAGAACCTGTGACCATCACCAGTGAAAATCACAGATGTTTTCATGTCACATTATGGTTGCAGATTTGTCAAATATCATTTATAGACATTGTAGTAGTTAGTGGGTATGCCACTAGATCTTGTTATTTAACATATAAAGAAATTTTTGAAAATTGATATTTGTTGAATATAGTACAACTATAATATAGATTTCTTTTATAATCTTATGTATTTAAAAACTACTGCGAGAAGGAGTCCATGGCATAGAAAGTTTAAGCACCTTGATTTAGATAAGCCATAGCTTGCCTTCTTTAGTATTGTATGTGTGATCAAATACAAGGAGAATAAGTGGTTTCTTATCTCCTGTTGAGTGTAACTTTTAGCTTCAGGAAGAGCTCTTTCTGATACTTCTGATGCTTTTTCACTCAGCAGTTGCTTATCTAGAAATCTTAAGTTGGCCATGCTTTTGCTTCTTTTCTTTTTCTTCCTGAGCATTCTTTTGCACTTGCTGCCCTAACAAGAGGGAGGAATACAACAAGAACTGCAAGTCCATTTGCAAGATGGACTCTGTGTTTCATTTGGTTCGGATAATAGGTGATTACAATGTAATGTTTGTTTGTCTCAATTGCAGTGGGAATTTAGAGAGACTTTAGCAAGGTGACATTTGAATTACATTTGGATGTTAGATAGGCTGAAAGGCGAGGGGATTCTAAACCAAGGGAATTAGAAGCCAAAGGCCTAAGGATTTGGTAATTGATGGCTCCTTCTGGGATTCATGAGCAGTACTTTGAGGGT
The DNA here is from genome assembly GCA_008750895.1 of Mirza zaza. NCBI lineage: Eukaryota > Metazoa > Chordata > Mammalia > Primates > Cheirogaleidae > Mirza > Mirza zaza. The sequence goes on along the minus strand of VSMD01125692.1, from coordinate 10,769 downwards.
TGAAGCTTGTACAGGGTTTGGGAGGGTAGGATTATCTTCCTTGGTGGTAGTCATTTTAACGTTGGCTATATTCTAGCTTCTTTTAGAATTCTTAGTATTTTTTTTTTTTTTTTTTCTGTTTTTGGAGACAGAGTCTTGCTCTCTTGCCTGGGCTAGAGTGTAGTAGCATCATCATGGCTCACTGCAACTTCAAACTCCTGGGCTCAAGCAATTCTCCTGCCTTAGCCTCCTGAATAGCTGGGACTGTAGGTGCACACCATCATGCCTAGCTAACTTTTCTATTTTTTGTAGAGACGGGGTCTCCCTCTTGCTCAGGCTGGTCTCTAACTCCTGAGCTCAAGCAATCCTTTTGCCTCGGCCTCCCAGAGTGTTAGGATTACACATGTGAGCCACCACACCTGGCCTCTTAGTATGATTTTTTTTTTTTTGAGACAGAGTCTCACTTTATTGCTCAGGCTAGAGTGAGTGCCATGGTGTCAACCTAGCTCACAGCAACCTCAAACTCCTGGGCTCAAGCAATCCTGCTGCCTCAGCCTCCCAAGTAGCTGGGACTACAGGCATGCGCCACCATGCCCGGCTAAGTTTTTCTCTATATAAGTTGACCAATTAATTTCTTTCTATTTATAGTAGAGATGGGGTCTCGCTCTTGCTCAGGCTGGTCTCGAACTCCTGAGCTCAAGCAATCCGCCCGCCTCAGCCTCCCAGAGTGCTAGGATTACAGGCGTGAGCCACCGCGCCCGGCCTTAGTATGATTTTTAAAAAGATCTTTTTAAAATATATTTCTTTCTTCTGGTATTATTTTTGAGGTAACGTACTACATTTAGGATTCAAGTCATCAGATTGTATCAAAGCTGTCCCTCATGGGACCCCATCACTTCCCCTCATTTCTCAGTGTTTTAGCTCTGGCCTCACTGCCACTCTCTCTAGCATTACTTCCATTTTTTTTTTTTTTTGAGACAGAGTTTCACTTTATTGCCCAGGCCAGAGTGAGTGCCGTGGCATCAGCCTAGCTCACAGAAACCTCAAACTCCTGGGCTCAAGCAATCCTGCTGCCTTAGCCTCCCAAGTAGCTGGGACTACAGGCATGTGCCACCATGCCCGGCTAATTTTTTTTTCTATATATATTTTAGTTGGCCAATTAATTTCTTTCTATTTATAGTAGAGATGGGGGTCTCGCTCTTGCTCAGGCTGGTCTCGAACTCCTGAGCTCAAACGATCCGCCCACCTCGGCCTCCCAGAGAGCTAGGATTACAGGCTTGAGCCACCGCGCCCGGCCTACTTCCATTTTAATGCCACGACTAATCATCATAACCCCCAGTCCTAACCTTGGCTAAGTGGAGTCCTCTACCTATTGCACATCTGCTCTTGTACCACTGAATGTGGTTGGAGAATAGCACAGCTGTACTGACTGGCCTTTAGATTCACAACCATGACTCTGAAGGGCCTTCATGGTACTGACTGGCAGTCCCACCACACTGACTGTCCACCCTCCTAGATGACTGTTTTATAACTTTGTTCTCAAATTTTCAATAACCTCTTTCCCTGTCTTTATTCTTAGTTGATGACCCTACTTCTTATTTCACTTAGAACATTAAAGCAGTCAGAAGAGAACTTCTGCAGATTCCTACCCTCACATCATGTCAGCTTCCAGCAGTTGTACCTATGGACTCTGCCTTCTGTCCTGTTGTTAAGGAGGAACTGTCTGCCCCTGTCAAAGGTCCAGTCCCTCCACTCACCTGCTAAGTCCCATCTCATTTTGCCTAATTGGTATTCTCCCCTCTTTCTCCTACACCATCACCTTTTCTGTGCCTATGAACATGTTGTTACTCCCCCATCTTAAAACAAGTGGAGGGGCCCTTTCTGACCCCCACTCACCTTCTCTAGGTTTTCCAACTTTCTCTACAGTAGCTCCCTCCCCATTTCTGAGCTGCTACTTTCTGTTTTGGAGACAGGGTCTCACTCTGTTACGCAGTCTGGAGTACAGTGGCAGGATCATAGTTCACTACAGCCTTGAACTCTTGGGCTCAAGGGATCCTCCTACCTCAGCCCCCTAAGTAGCTGGGACTAGTGCACCACCATCCCCAGCTAAGTTTTTTCTTTTTTATAGAGATGAAGCAGGGGTTCGGTGGGGAGTGTCTCCCTCTGTTGTCCGGGCTGGTCTTGAACTCCTGGCCTCAAGTGATCCTCTTCCTTTGGCCTCCCAGAGTGCTGGATTACAGGCATGAGCCACCATGCCTGCCCTCAGGTACTTCTTAGAGCAAAGCTCCTCTGGTTGTCTTAAGCTGCCTTGAACCCTCCAAGTGTGATCCATAGACCAGCATCATCAGCATCTTCACCTAGGTGCTTGTTTGAAATGCAGAATATGGGCCCCACTCCAGACTTACTGAATTAAAATCTACAGTCTAAGAGGATCCCCAGGTGATGTGTGTACACCCTAAAGTAGGAGTGGCTTTGGTCTTTACTATCTTTCTCTAATTCTTTCACTATCTCTTAAAACTTAATCCTGTCAAATTATTGTTCCTTCTTGCTTTCTGTTTTAAGTGTACAATTCAATGACTTTTAGTAAATTTACCAAGTTGTGTAATTATCACCATAATCCAGTTTTAGAACATGAGGGATTCGTTTTTAAATTCAATTTTGGGCTGGGCATGGTGGCTCATGCCTCTAATCCCAGCACTTTGGGAGGCCGAGGATCACTTGAGTTCAGGAGTTCAAGGTTGCAATGAGCTATGATCACACCCCTGCACTCTAGCCTGGGTGACAGAGTGAGACCCCATCTCTAAACAAAAATAAATAAATAAATTTAATTTTTTTTTTTTGAGACAGAGTCTCGCTTTGTTGCCCAGGCTAGAGTGAGTGCCGTGGCGTCAGCCTAGCTCACAGCATCCTCAATCTCCTGGGCGATCCTATTGCCTCAGCCTCCTGAGTAGCTGGGACTACAGGCATGCACTACAATGCCTGGCTAATTTTTTGTATATATATATATTTTGTTTTGTTTTGTTTTGTTTTGAGACAGAGTCTCTCTTTGTTTGCCCAGGCTAGAGTGAGTGCCATGGCGTCAGCCTCGCTCACAGCAACCTCAAACTCCTGGGCTCAAGCAATCCTCCTGCCTCAGCCTCCCGAGTAGCTGGGACTACAGGCATATGCCGCCATGCCCAGCTAATTTTTTTCTATATATATTAGTTGGCCAATTAATTTCTTTCTATTTATAGTAGAGACGGGGTCTCGCTCTTGCTCAGGCTAGTTTCGAATTCCTGACCTCAAGCAATCCGCCCGTCTCAGCCTCCCAGAGTGCTAGGATTACAGGCGTGAGCCACCACGCCCAGTCTAATTTTATATTTTAATTATGCAAATAATTTACGTGTTTTCAAAATCAGAGCTATAGAACAAGGTTATGTTCAGAGAGGTTTAGCTTCCATTTCTGTTCTCCCCGCTCCTAGTTCCTTTCCTCTACCTGTCATCATTTTATTTGTTTTTGACTTATTCTTCTGTTGTTACAAGAATAAGATGACATTTGAGCAGAGATTTGAAGAAATTAAGGGAGCATACTATGTATGGTATTTTGCATCTTGTTTTGTTTTGCTTAATGTAGTGGAAAGCTTTCCATATTAGTACAAGAGCTTTGTCACGCTTTCTTATAATTGCTTTATACTCCATGCTGTGGATGTACCTTTACTGAGTGATTTATTCATTGATTGAGACAGGTTCTTGTGCTGTTGCCCAGGCTGGAGTGAAGTGAGAGGGCCATAGCTCACTGCAGCCTTGAACTCTTGGGCTCGAGTGATCCTCCCATCTCAGCCTCCTAAGTAGCTGGACTAGAGACCCATGCCACTATGCCTGGTTAATTTTTTTTTGCTACAGAGTCTCACTCTGTCACCCTGGCTAGAATGCAGCGGCATCATCATAGCTCACTGCAACCTCAAACTCCTGGCTCAAGTGATCCTCCTGCCTTCCCAAGTAGTTGGAACTACAGGCATGCACCACCATGCCTGGCTAATTTTTCTATTTTTTTGTAGAGACAGAGTCTCACCCTTGCTCAGGCTGATCTCAAACTCCTGACCTCGAGCGATCTTCCCTTCTCAACCTCCCAGAGTGCTAGGATTACAGGCGTGAACCATCATGCCCAGCCTAACTTTTTTATTTTTATTTTTGTAGTGATAGGGTCTCACTATGTTGTCCAGGCTGGGCTTGAACTCTTGGGTTCAAGTGTGATCCTCCTGCCTCAGCCTCCCAAAGTACTGGGATTACAGGTGTGCAACACCACACCTGGCCAAGATTTACATGTTAACATTTGGGAATTAAGTTTAACAAAGACTTTTTTGGAAGCAAGAAATGAACATTGAAATGTGCTATAGAAGGAGTTGATGAGCCAGGTGCAGTGGCGAGTGCCTATAGTTCAGCTACTCAGGGGGCTGGGATAGGCGGATTGAGAGTTTGAGCTCAGCCTGGGCAAAGCAAGACTCCCATGTCCATTATAAAAAATGTTTTTTTTTTTTTTTTTTTGAGACAGAGTCTCACTTTATTGCCCAGGCTAGAGTGAGTGCCGTGGCGTCAGCCTAGCTCACAGCAACCTCAACCTCCTGGGCTCAAGCAATCCTGCTGCCTCAGCCTCCCAAGTAGCTGGGACTACAGGCATGTGCCACCATGCCCGGCTAATTTTTTTCTATATATATTAGTTGGCCAATTAATTTCTTTCTATTTATAGTAGAGATGGGGTCTCGCTCTTGCTCAGGCTGGTCTTGAACTCCTGAGCTCAAACGATCCGCCCACCTCGGCCTCCCAGAGAGCTAGGATTACAGGCGTGAGCCACCGCGCCCGGCCATAAAAAATGTTTTTAATAAAAAATAAAAGGCATTGGTAGACTATGATTCACTAGTGGCTTTTAGGATTTAGCATACCCAGAGTATATTTTAATGTCGGGAATGTTTTAATTTGCAAGTAACAGGAAACTCCATTTAAACTAGTTTAAATTTTAAACGAGTCCATTGCTTATGTCACTGAAAATTCCAGAGATAAGGTGGGCTTCAAGTGTGGTTTGATTGGGATGCCAGTTCTGTTTTGCTGAGATTCCCTTGGTTCTGCTTTCTACCATGTTTCAGTCTGGCTTAGGTGGCAAAACAGTGACAGAGGTATGTTAGGCTTCTCGTTTCTATACCACATGGACCAGAAAGAGAGGCAGTATCTAGGACGAGAATGAATAGTTCTTCTAATCAGTCTTTCAGAAGAATAAGAAGCATTATTATTATTATTATTTGTTACAAAGGCATTTAGTTTATTCTCTTTGTCAGTGTCACTGATATTCTCATGGTTCACATTTGCCAACACCCCTCCTCTCCTTATAGTAGGAATGTGTAATCTCACTTGGGGGCCTGGAGAGGGGGCAGGGGTTGGGCCGGAGTGGGGAGGGTGTTGGCGCTTAATGGGGACAAGGTGGGCGCCCAGGGAAGTGGAGTTGGAGGGGCGTAGGGGGAGGGCCCCATAGTCTTTTTTTATTTTTTCTTTCTTTCTTTTTTTTTTTTTTTTGATGACTCCTCATTCCTATTCCTTCCTGGCTGACCAGGGTGGGGGGCCATGCAGCTCAGAGCAGGGCAGGGCAGGAAGAGAAGGGAAAAGCAGCAGGCCACCCCAGGGGTAGGGGGAACAGCAGGGTGAGGGGTTGTGGGGTGAGGGGCTCCTGGGGTAAGGCTTAGGAACATTATTTTATAGAGGTCTCTAGGAAGCCCCCTCCTTTGACTTCAGTGCCCCAAATTGAATTACCAGTGCACTCCTCTGGCCAAGGAAATATGCACTCATTGACACAGTCTTGGCTAACCCATACCTTTCGCAAGTGGATTGGATTATCTAATACCCTGAGTACTCTGGAGACCACTCTGGAGCTGGGATATGAGATCTGTAGATAGGTACTAGGTAGGCAACCAAGAAATGTAACAACACTGAGAGTCTTAGACTGGGTTAGAGACCCAGATGTAATAAACACAATTCTTTCCTTGAGAAGAGCTGTGGTGAGGAGATGAACTAGTACCAGCAGGAAACAGAACACACTGGAATCAGCACATTGAGTGCAGCTTTGGCTGCATTATGCTCTTGCGTGGCTTAGACACAATGTGTTTTTCCTTTGCTCTTGCTGTCTGACTACTGTGAATGTCCTTTTCACACAATGTTGGAATTTTTTTGTTTTAATCTCTATTTCCCCCACTAGACTGTGAATCTTGAGGGCAGAAACCATATCTTACTCATACATATCCATCACAGTACCTGTACATAGTAGGCACATTATGTTCATCTTTAAATGAATGAATTGGTTGAAATTATGGTCCTCCAGAGACTCACTTGAGTAAATCAGATAATCTTTCAAAATCCTTGTCAGAAGCCAAAATGACCCATGCTAGTTACTGAAGCTCACAGAGATAGGTGTGCCAGCCCCTTTAGCATTGATTGAGAGGCTTTTAGAAATTAGTCACTGCTGTAGTTTGAATGCTTGTCTCCTCTGAAACTCATGTTGAGATTTAATTGATGTGGAGCCTTTAAGAGGTGATTAGGTCTGCCCTCATTAATGGATTAATGCTTTATTGAGGGAATGGGTTAGTTATTATAAGACTGGATTTGTTACAAAAGCAAGTTCAGCCAACTTCCTCTCTCTATGTCGTGCACTTCCACCGTGGGATGAACCTCACCAGATGCTGGCACCATGCTCTTGGATTTCCCTGCCTCCATAACCATGAGCCACATAAACTTCTATTGTTTATAAACTACCCAGTCTGTGGTATTCTGTTACAACAGCAGCAAACAGACTAAGACAGCCACAGCCTCAAATCTTATGCTGTCAGAATTCTTCTGGACTAACACAGAGGGATAGCTCCGTCTAGTATCTTGATTGCCTGAAGCTAGCTTTGTTTGGAAGGTATGTCTTCCTTGCTGGTGTCCAGGAAAAAAAAATGCTTACACTCTCCCTTCCAGAAGAAGAGAAAGGAGAGTATAAGCATTTGCTGCTATCCCTTCTAATTTCTTTCCAATTAATTATAGGAATGGCACAACTCCTTATATTGCTCTTTCCCCCCCCCCCCTCTGTATTCTGGAATAAATGAACATGTAGTTAGCAAGACTGAGGGCAGTATTAGCTCAGCTAAGTAAAAAATGATGGATGTTGTGCTCAGGGCTTTCCTTGATGCAGCAGCAGTTTGAGTTTTCCAGAGAGCTCAGAGCATGGGGTGCAGGTTGAACTGGAAAGACTTTGCAGAGTCCTGACTGACACACTGCAAATGCAGCACTAGATCAGGCTTTGGTCCATTTGCCACTTCTCGCATCCCTTTGGAACCTCCAACCTTAGGCACGTGCCACCTTTCTCTTTCTTTTTCATGGCCATATACTGACTTCCTGGCCACTTCTGCTGATGGAAAACTCTAGGACCTGACTCACAGCCTTCCTTTCTACCCCATTCCTGAAATAATCTTGGGTGGTTTTATCTCCATTGTATGATGCATCAAGCACCTTAGCTGCTTGGTTTCTTGGCTTCCATGTCTATTCCACTAGTCTCTAGTCCACCTCTGCTACTCCCCCCCACAGTGTCACTCTGAGTCTTGTCATCACCTGAAATGCTTTTGGTTCCAAAATCACTAATTTAGGTAGAAACAGTTATCCTTCTACTCCAGTATGCCCTTGCCCCTCACTGCTCTAATTTCTCCAGGGCACTGGTTACTCAACTTCATGTCCCCAAATCCATTGGACACCATTTGGCCCACAATTTCCTTGACCTCTCAGCAGCATTTGACACAATTGATTATCTTCTCTTTATTGAAACACTCCCTGTCTTGACACTTTAATTCTAGCTTTCTGGCCCCTATCCCTCAGGCTATTAGCTACTTCACCTCCTTTGCTAGTTCCTTTTACTCTACCTAGGTTTTTTTTTTTTTTTTTTTTGGAGACAGAGTCGCACTCAGTTGCCCGGGCTAGGGTGCCGTGGCATCACCCTAGCTCACAGCAACTTCAAACTCCTGGGCTCAAGAGATCCTCCTGCCTCAGCCTCTTGACTATAGGGGACTACAGGCATGCGCCACCATGCCCGGCTAATTTTTTCTATGTATTTTTAGTTGGCCGATTAATTTCTTTCTATTTTTAGTAGAGACTGAGTCTCGCTCTTGCTCAGGTTGGTTTCGAACTCCTGACCTTGAGCGATCCTCCCACCTTGGCCTCCCAGAGTGCTAGGATTACAGGCGTGAGCCACCACCCCTGGCCTCTACCCAGTTTTTAACTATTGGGTTTCCTTAATGACTCAGTCCTGTTCCCTTTTCTTTTCTCATTTCCATTATAAGTCTTTACTGTATCTGAAGTTGTATTTCTCTTTTTGTTCTTAAAATTGTTTATGCCTTTTCTCTCACCCTCCCTGTACCTACCCAGGGAAAAAGTATTTATTGCAATTAATTAATCCAGTGAGTATTCTCATGAAAGCACACATAGGTTTGTTAGGGTAATAAAAACTTTTGCATGTGCTCTTGCAAAGTTCCATCTCTGCCACTGTCCACTGTAGATCTTCCTCCGTGGTGGTGACTTTTGCCAGTTCCTTTTCCTGCTCCTGTTGCTTTTGCAGTCTGGACTGTCTGTCTCCAGTCATGGATGTGGCCATCTGCTGATTGGGACTGTGGCTCTCTTCCTTCTCTGCAGAGTGCGGCCTGCTCCAGAGTGCTGTGGCATCGTTGTATTTCTGCTGCTTCTCATAGTCACCAGCTTGAGCTTTGCCCCCTCATTCATCTTTTAATTATTTTTTTCAAAGAATCAGCTATTGTTTCTTTGTTTTGTTAATATTCTCATTATTTGCTTTTTTCTTTAGGTTTACTCTATTCTTTTTCTAGTTTATAAGAAAGTATTGAAAACATAAATTTTTAATCATTTCTTGCTTTTTAATGATGTGCTAAAGGCTGTAGAATTCCCTCTGTTGCTTTAGCAGCCTCCCATATGTTAGATATGAGGTAATAATCATTGTCATTAAGACCTATATATTTTTTTTTTTTTCTTTTTTTTTGAAACAGAGTCTCACTTTATTGCCCAGGCTAGAGTGAGTGCCATGGCGTCAGCCTAGCTCACAGCAACCTCAAACTCCTGGGCTCAAGCAATCCTGCTGCCTCAGCCTCCCAAGCAACTGGGACTACAGGCATGCGCCACCATACCTGGCTAATTTTTTTCTATATATATTAGTTGGCCAATTAATTTCTTTCCGTTTATAGTAGAGATGGGGTCTCGCTCTTGCTCAGGCTGGTCTCAAACTCCTGAGCTCAAACGATCCGCCCACCTCGGCCTCCCAGAGAGCTAGGATTACAGGTGTGAGTCACCGCGCCCGGCCAAGACCTATATATTTTGTTATTTCCATTTTTATTCCCTCTTTGACCCTGTTTCTAAGCAGGCACTTTTTTATTTTAGTTTCTGTTTACAGTGTTTAGCTTTTTTTATTGAGTGACTTATTTGGATTTTATGGTCATAGAATATGTTTTTATTATATCAGTTATTTGAAATGTGATGAGTTTTTCTTTGTGACCTAGTTAAAATGTTCCATGTGGGGTTTTTTTTTGTTTTTTTTTTTTTTGAGACAGAGTCTCACTTTTTTTGCCCAGGCTAGAGTGAGTACCGTGGCATCAGCCTAGCTCACAGCAACCTCAAACTCCTGGGCTCAAGCGATCCTGCTGCCTCAGCCTCCCGAGTGGCTAGGACTACAGGCATGCGCCACCATGCCTGGCTAATTTTTTTTCTATATATATTGGTTGGCCAATTAATTTATTTCTATTTATAGTAGAGATGAGGTCTCGCTCTCGCTCAGGCTGGTTTCGAACTCCTGACCTCGAGCAATCTGCCCACCTCAGCCTCCCAGAGTGCTAGGATTACAGGCGTGAGCCACTGCGCCCAGCCTCTATGTGTTTTTAAAAGAATATATATTCTTTATTTTTTCTTGAGACAGTCTTGCTCTGTGGACCCAGCTAGAGTGTAGTGGCATCATTATAGCTCATGCAACCTCAAACTCCTGGGCTCAAGCCATCCTCCTGCATTAGCCTCTTGAGTAGCTGGGACTGCATGCCATGACACCTGGCTAATTTTTCTTTTAGTAGAGACCAGGTCTTACTCTTGGTCAGGCTGGTCTCTAACTCCCTGAGCTTAAGCAATCCTCCTGCCTTAGCCTCCCAGAGTATTAGGATTACAGGCGTGAGCCACTGTGTCCAGACTATATTCTTTATTTGTTAGGTTAAGGGTGACATATCTGTGTGTATGTGTTTGTAATGGTGTTCACATTGTACATAACATTACTGTTTTTATGACAGCCTTATTTATCAATTTTTTTTTTTTTTCAAGACAAAGTCTTGCTCTGTTGCCCAGGCTAGAGTGCCATGGTTACATCAGCCTAGCTCACAGCAACCTCAAACTCCAGGCCTTAAGCTATCCTGCTTCAGCCTCCCGAGTAGCTGGGACTACAGGCGACAGCCACTATGCTGAGCTAATGTTTTCTGTTTTTAGTTGCCCAACTAATTTCTTTCTATTCTTTTTTTTTTTTTTTTTTTTTTTGAGACAGAGTTTCACTTTATTGCCCAGGCCAGAGTGAGTGCCGTGGCGTCAGCCTAGCTCACAGCAACCTCAAACTCCTGGGCTCAAGCAATCCTGCTGCCTCAGCCTCCCAAGTAGCTGGGACTACAGGCATGCGCCACCATGCCCGGCTAATTTTTTCTATATATATTTTAGTTGGCCAATTAATTTCTTTCTATTTATAGTAGAGATGGGGTCTTGCTCTTGCT
>VSMD01125690.1:0-15208 GCA_008750895.1 Mirza zaza | reverse complement strand
CATATAAATGCATAAGAGATCTTCCTCATTCTTTGTTATAGCTACATAGTGCTCCATTTTGTGGCAGTAGCATATTTTTTTCAACCACTCTCCTAGTTATGAGTATTTAGGCCATTTCCAAGATTTTTCAATTACAAACAATGCTGCAGTATGCTTTTTTTGCATATATGTTTTTGCCATGTTGGAAGTGAGACTTCAAGGTAAATTCCTGGAAGTAGGATTGTAGAATCAAAAAGTTAATAAATGTGTCGTTTTGTTAAATATTGCCAAATTTCCCTCCAATGTTTACATTTCTACCAGCAATTTAAGAGAGTGTCTTAAACATTCTTTTAAACAAGATGTGATGTTTCTAGAGCATTAAAACCAAAGTAATTTCAAAACCATGTTGTACAAGATGGCTCACATAAACAGGTGTGCACTTAATGGACTAAACTAGTTCAGCTGACATGTAATCTTCATTAGGAACAGTGTGGGGACTGAGAAACTCCTTTAGCCTAGAGAAGCTATTCAATTGTAAAGCCTTCTTGCTCAAATATTGATTTACTGCATGTGAGGAAAAATTTATTTTGTACAGAAGTGTGGAAAGAGGAGAGTTGTTTTACATACACGGTTTTATACATATGTGTCCTCATCATGGAGGTTGTGTCTCCAGCATCCACTCCCACCTCTCTTGCTGACCATTCAGATGTTGTTGTCATTTACTGTAATCCACAACCTTCCACCGAGCCTATATACTTTTAAAGAATATATCTCCACTCCTGGGTCTAGAAGTGGAGCATGTGAATCAGACCTAAGCTGACAAGTCCAATCTCATTCCCTGATTGCTGTTAATGTTTCAGATGTGGACACAGAATTCTATAAGAGCCAATGTACAGAATATGAATCTGACAAGAAAAAAAAGAAACTAGTTACTTGTTTGCCTAACAAAGACTCTCAATTAAACCAAGCTTGAAGCCTGTCTCATTTCTGGATTTCCAGCTATGTGACTCCATACATCCCATTTATTGTTTAAATATGTAAGAGTCAGGTTTTCTGTGACTTGTTACCAAAAACAAGTTTCTTTATACAATGAGAAACTTCAGTATTACCTATGAGCAATATTTCATAAGTACATGCTATTCCCTAGATTTTTAAATGAAAACTAAGGAATAGATGGATGAAAAATACATAGCTTTGCATGAAGCTTTTTCATTCCAGAAGTTGAGTATTTATTGTGTTTTTGGTGTCATGTGAATTGATGATATAAGAGTTATAGGGAAGTAGGAAGGAATCAATATTTTGTGCTAAATGCTGGGCTAGCTGTTTTAAGTACATGATTTCATTTAGTCATCACAACACTGTAAGTTTCAGAGTGGTTAAGTAACTTGTATCACAGCAATAAGTGACAGAACCAGGTTTAAAAAGTGTATCTGATGTCAAAATGCATGATAAGTTCAGAAAACTGGCCTTGGAATTCAAGAAAATTGCAACTCAATTGGGGAGAAAAGCTCTGTGCTATGAAAGAATTGTCTTAATATATGCTGAGTATTAAATGTGATTATAGATGATAAATATTGCAGGAAATTTTCCTAGTTAAAATAATGATTATCATACTCCATATTAATGTAGTACTTTAGTTCTTCTATCACCCACTTCTCTATGTTCTAGAATGGACCAAGAATGGTTTTCTGGGAGAGGTTTATTGTGGAGCCTGTAGACAGGGTAACATTCATTCAGGTACTTGACCTGGTTGTGCATTCTAATTTTCGCAAGAGGAATTTAACTTCAGACTTGAGACATAACCCTTGCTTTCTACTTCAAAGAAAAAAACACAGTGGACTAGACTAGAACTAGACTAGAACTTTCTCAACTTCTTTGAACTCATCACCCCAAAACTTATCTGCACCTGCAGCCGCTCTTGACTCCTTGTTTCTGGTCACAGTGGAAAAGATGCCCTCTCCTATCTAAAGCTTATTTCTATACTTCTATAGGTCCTGACTCCATCAAATATCCTTTCTCAGATTATGTATTTAACCATTGAGTCTTTAGAAGCTCTTTCCTGTCAGCAGTTAAATATATCCCAGTCTTTGCCTTCTTAAAAAAAAAAAACAAACCCACTTCTTTGATCCTATATATTTTTTCTAAATATTGTTATCTCTTTCTTTCACAGCCAAGCTTCTTTAAAGAATTGTCTGTACACGTGGTCCTCGGTTCTCATTTCCCCTTAATGTATCAACTCACTACAATCTGGTTAACAAAGTATCACGGGCCAACATTGTACCTCAGTGTCCTCATCTTTTACAAATGGGGGTAATAACAGTACCTACTTATGATTAAGTAGGTTATTAAATATAAAGCACTTAGGGTAGTGCCTGACACATACTAAGCACTGTTAAGTGTTAACTATTATAATCATTATTTCTTAATTACACAGCTGCAAGAGTGTTAAGGATAAGAGAACTGAGAGAGTGCCAACCTCACAGTTTTGCCCTAGTAAACAACAGATACAGCTGTTGGAAAGTGAGTTTTAAAAAATACATTCTAGTAAATGACTTAATAGATTGTAAACTCCATTCAGGCATGCCTCCTATTCTCTGTAGTATTTACAGAACTTAACTATCTCTTTTTCATATATATATATATATATGTGTATATATAGCTTTCTCATATATATGTGTCTGTCATAAACACACAGTATATATATTATGTACAATATATTATTATATAAATTGACACTCGATAGCCAATAGTAATAGAATTCTCCTACTCCAAAAAAAGAACTTGACAAATCCAGACTCGGTATACTTTTAAAAATCTTTTACATTTGTATACTTTTTCTTTTTTTTTCCAGAATTAACCATGACTCTTAAACACAACCAGAGGCTTTTTACCTAAGAATGGACAAAAAAGCTTGCTTGCTTAGTAAACGTATTTTTAATAGTTAAACAAATTAAGTGCATATTGCTAGCTTTACTTAGTAATAACGAACCGAAATTTATGACACAAACGAAAACAAAAGCTCCAGGACTCCGTCCCGGTCTCCAAGGAGACGGAAGAGAGCGCGGTGGGGGACGCTGGAGTCTGGGTCACGTGGGCAGGGCACGCAGCCTACGGCGCATGCTCGCTGCCTCCGCGGCCGAGGCCCGGCGCAGGGCGCACGCGCGCGGACTGGCGGGCCTGACTGGCTGTGGGGACTACGCAGTCGGTAAATGGCGTTGGCGGCGGGAAGGTTGAGTTTGTTGTGCGCCGAGCCTTCGTGGCGATGAGTAGTGACTTCCATAAAGCCGAGTCTGGGACCGAGGTGAGAGCCGTCGGGGTGCGAGCGAGGGCGACGAGAACAGGGCTGCTGGCGGGCGAGGGGCGCTGAGGGAACCCGGAGGCCTGAGAGGACCTGGGCGGCGCGGCCTGGCCGGGGTAGGCTAAGGGGCCGGCGGGCGAGGACGCGCCGGGGGTCCCGCGGGCGCCCGCGGTGTGGAGAGGGCGCTTCGCCTGGACCCTCCCTCGCCTCTCACCTGTGCCCAAGAGACAGCCCTTTCGGGAGCCGCGAGTCCTCCGAGGCGGGAGGTCCAAGCGGAGGCGGAGAGAAGTCGTTCCTGATGGATGGGAGGACTTGGTACGAGCCCAGATTGACCTAAAATACGAAGTCTTTACTCGCGAGGATATTGTCCGAAACCTGTCGCACTGTCAGACACGTAAGCTATGCAAGGGTAGCTAGGAAAAGGGAGGGGTCGCCAGTGGGCGCGTTTAGAGCTTTCTACAACAGGTGGTATTTTGAGTAGGTTGTCTCATGTTCTCCCTGTAGTAGTCCACGTTGCCTCTGCTTAGGGCATCAAGCCCTCGCTACCAAGGTATACAGTTGCAGCCTAAATATCTCTAGAGCCACGCTAACCATTTGATACCCTGCAAGAATTCATACAGGAATCGAACCAACAAGTGTCAAGCGTTCGCTGGTTAAGGGATACGAGTAAAGCCAAAGACGACAATCTCTGCCGTTAAAGAACTAGGAAGGGAGGCTCGGCTGCCTGAAGAATTACAGTAGGTGTGCAAAAACGTGCTATCCAATAGAGGGGTGGGCGTCGTGGAAGACTAGCTGCAGGAGGAGATGACTGCACTGGCGTTTTAAGAACCATGTGTAGTGGTTGGCAAGGGGGGAATGACATTTAAAGCGGAGACAGTTGCATACTCATGGGTTCTGAGGCTCTTCTCTGTAGGTGAGGGAGAGGAAGCAATTTATAAAAAGAATCAGTACATTTTTTTTTTTTCTGTAGAGGGCCAGATAGTAAATATTTAGGCTTTGCAGGTCATGCTGTCTCTGTCACAACTACTCAATTCTTCTGTTCTAATATGAAGGCAGCCATAGATATATAAACAAGTAAGCATGCCTGCGTTCTAATAAAACTCTATTTTTAAACTTTTGGATTTGGCCTGTTGGCCGTAGTTTGACAACCTCTGCTCCTAAAGAGTAGAGCCTTTTTCCCTTTAAGTGTCTTTGGGAACTGTATGGCCTGTGCTTAATTTGGACACTATTTTCTTTCTTTGCACATTCATCTACTCTATGGGTTCCACTTGGAAGTATTATGTTGGGGGCTATATCTGAAGTCATAAGCTAACCTCAGAAACTGAAATAAGCTACTTTAAAATTTTAATTCACTAGAACTACCTTATAAAATAGTTAACCTTTCTTGAGGATAGTAAGGAAAAGACACTTCATACAGGGTCTTCAAGAAAACAAAGTTGCAAAGAATATTTTTTTAACAGATTCTAGGGATGCAGTTTATGGTAAGCCAGATAATGGGTGGGAAACATAATAAGCCCTTGATTTAAAGAAAGCAAGCTAAATAAATAAATAAAATGAAGAACAGCATTTCTCAATCTGAAAATTTACAGTAGAACAAGACATTTTTACCTTGTTTTTGCACAGTAGCAGTGAGGTTTTTATTTTTATATCTCACTGAGATTATTAGAAAAGATTCCGTGATTGTGGTTGTATTTTGGTATTATCCACCAAAGGACTTCCTTTGCATGTAGTTGTTAAATAATGGTGTACTTTGCATTTTCTCAAAAATGCTAATATGTCTTGAGTTTAAAAATAATTGATGAATAGAAAATTGGAAGTGTCTGTCCAGTTTTGGTTGTTATGCACAGCAAAGCATATATTTGCTTTTTAAAAAAAAAAATTTAAGAGGGTGTTGCTTTGTTGCTCAGGCTGGCATACAGTGGTGCAATCATAGCTCACTGGAGTTTTGAACTCCCGGACTCAAGCAAACCTCTCACCTCAGCCTCTTGAGTAGCTAGGACTTCAGGTACCTGCCACCAGACCCAGCTAATTTTTAAAAAATTTTCCGTAGAGGCCGGAAGCGGTGGCTCACGCCTGTAATCCTAGCACTCCGGGAGGCCGAGGCGGGCTCGAGGTCAGGAGTTCGAAACCAGCCTGACCAAGAGCAAGACCCTGTCTCTACTATAAATAGAAAGAAATTAATTGGCCAACTAATATATACAGAAAAAAATTAGCCGGGCATGGTGGCGTATGCCTGTAGTCCCAGCTACTCAGGAGGCTGAGGCAGGAGGATTGCTTGAGCCCAGGAGTTTGAGGTTGCTGTGAGCTAGGCTGACACTACAGGACTCACTCTAGCCTGGACAACAAAGCGAGACTCTGTCTCACAAAAACAAAACAAACAAACAAAAAAATTTTCCACAGAGATGGAGTTGTTCTCTAGGCTGGTCTCAAATAGGAATACCTGGCCTCGGGCAATCCTCCTGTCTTGGCCTTCCAAAGTGCTGGGATTACAAATTTGAAGCGCTGCTCCTGGCCCGTGTTTTTTGTTTTGTTTTGTTTTGTCTTGTTTTGTTTTTTCAAACTGACCAGCCCCATTATAATCATTGTTAAAGCAGTTTATACAGCATAAAATTGCAGTTGTACCAAAGTGAAAAATAGGAAACTTCTTCACCCCCATTATAATTTCCCAGGGCTAACCCTAACTTATGAATATCGTACATTCTTTCAGGAATTGTGTAGTGACATTTTGGAGGCTGAGGTAGAGAATTCTGGACTGGAAGTTCAGAGACCTTGGTTCTAGTCTTGGCTCTGCTAGGAACAAGTTTTGTGATTTTGGATATCATTAAACTTTTGTAAAACAATGGTGGTAGAGTATGATTTCTCAGTTCTTTTCAGCTCTATCTCAAGAAGGTGGGTTCTTATACTTCTTTGTATCCTTTGAATTAACCACAGTATCTGCACAGTAAACAAGATAAATATTTATTGATAACGATGGCTGATATTTTAGGAAGAAAAGCTACAGGGTAGCCATTTTGCCAAAGGCAAATATTAAATAAGACAAATATTTAATATTTTTTTAAAAAATAATAATTGGTTTTGTGAAACCACAGACTTTTATTAATAGAACAATACCTATCCCCTTCTACTTTTGTTTCCCTTCTTACCCAGAATACAATCCTCTATTGTTACAACTATTTCATTATAATTGTCATCAAATTCCTTGCCCCTGTGCCTCTAACGTACTCACCTAACCATGGTTAAACCCAGCTGTCCACTCAGCTGGGTTTACTGGGTTTACATTACTGGAGAAAACTGCAACTAAGCTGACTGATTTAAGTTCATAATCATCAAACTCAAGTGGGCACCCAGTCCAGCTATATTTCTCTAGTAATTCATTTTATAGGCACTGTGGCCTACACCTTTAATCCCAGTGCTTTGGGAAGCTGAGGCTGGAAGATTGAGGTGGGAGGATCACTTGAGGTCAGGAGTTCAAGGCAAGCCTAGACGACATAGTGAGACCCTATCTCTTCAAATTAAAAAAAATCTTTAAGGACAAGAATTGTGTCTGCAGTATCTATATATCCCCAGCACCTACCTCAGTTTCTGGAACACAGTTGCGTGAAGTTTTTACCAATAAATATCTGTATAATTTTGCAAGCTATATATTAATACTCCAATAATGTTGTTGCTGCTGCTGCTGCTACAAACATTTGGGACACCTTGTTGGCCTTAGAGCGTCAACTAAGAGAAATGGTTGAAAGAAGTCAGATGATTGCCTAGACAGGAAGGACCTCAGATTGGTTTGATCCTTAGCGTAATTGGTCTAAAAACTCGGTTTAGTCCCTGTACTCAGATTTGATTAGATTCAGTGATGCTGAGGTTATATAGCAAAGTAGAAAAATTCCACGCTTTGGGAATCAAAAAGATCTTGGTTAAATCCAGGCTCTGGCTTTAATAGTTTTCTCATCTGAAAACAGAATAATAATAAATAGGGTTGATGTGAAAAGTAAAGGAGATAATGTATATAAAGTGTGTACTGCTGATAGTATAGGAAGCATAGATAGTAGCTATTATCAGATAGCTATTGTTATTATAACAAAACCTAGCAGATACTGATTTTTAATCCAAATGCCAAATCTATTAATTTACAGTATTAGTGAAGTTGCCAAATAGACTAAACTTGTTGTGTCCACTGTGTATTCTTTTCCTAGTTAGGAAATTCTGCCTGAGAAAAGTTGCTTAGGGAATCAAGAGAAATAATTGAATTATTAATATCATAATGGCCACCATCACCAAGCTCTGATTGCCTGATGTGTTAATCTTTCCTAAGAAGGTTAAACTGTCATGTCAGGCAAAGCTTATTTGGGTTCCCTTTGCCCTAGGGAACTTTTCCCCTTTACCCTTTTATTTTTTGTTGAGACAGTGTTGCTTTGTTGCCCAGGCTAGAGTGCCCTGGCGTCAGCCTAGCTCACAGCAACCTCAAACTCCTGGGCTCAAGCAATCCTCCTGCCTCAGCCTCCCAAGTGGCTGGGACTACAGGCATGCACCACCATGCCCGGCTAATTTTTTGTATATATTTTTAGTTGGCCAATTAATTTCTTTCCATTTATAGTAGAGATGGGGTCTCACTCTTGCTCAGGCTGGTTTCGAACTCCTGAACTCGAGCAATCCGCCCGCCTCAGCCTCCCAGAGTGCTAGGATTACAGGCGTGAGCCACCGCGCCCGGCCCCCTTTACCCTTAATAAAGTATTCTTTCCCTTCTGTGGTTTAACTATATCTTACTTATTTTGACTCCGTCCTTAAATATGGACCACATCATTAATTTTAATTTTCTATAGCAGCCAGGTCTATGTCAGATTTTGGGGGGTACAGTAGTACTCCGTTATCCATGGGGGATACATTCTAGGACTCACAGTGTATCTCTGAAACTATAGATAGTACCAAACCCTATATGTACCATGTTTTTTCCTATGCAGCAATAAACAGGTATACGGCATGGATATACGGGACAAAGAGATGATTCACCTCCCAGGTGGGACCAAGTGGGATGGTGTGCAATTTAAAACATGAGTTGTTTATTTCTGGAATTTTCTATTTAATGTTTTTGGAATGTGGTTGACTGTAGGTAACTGAAATTACCAACAGTAATTTGAAGATAAGGGAGGGGACTACTGTATTTACTGTCTTACAAGGAAATCTGAGAGAGGAGGGTTCTATTATAAAATATTTTGAGCAGGCCGGGCACAGTGGCTTATGCCAGTAATCCTAGCACTCTGGGAGGCCGAGGCTGGTGGATCGCTCAAGGTCAGGAGTTCAAAATCAGCCTAAGGAAGAGTGAGACCTCCGTCTCTACTAAATATACAAAGAAATTAGTTGACCAACTAAAAATATATAGAAAAAATTAGCCAGGCATGGTGGCACATGCCTGTAGTCCCAGCTACTCAGGAGGCTGAGGCAGTAGGATGGCTTGAGCCCAGGAGTTGGAGGTTGCTGTGAGCTAGGCTGATGCCACGGCTCTCTAGCCCGGGCAACAGAGTAAGACTCTGTCTCAAAAAACAAAAATAAAATAAAATATTTTGAGCAACATTAGTAAGAGTAAACAATTGGAGTAACTTCCCAAGTTAATCATTCTAATGAGGATGTTATTCATTTGTATACATTTGTTTTGTTGAGACAGAGTCTCGTCTGGCTCTGTCGCGCAGGCTACAGTGTGGTAGCATCATCATACCTCATTGCAACTTTATCTCCTGGGCTCAAGTGATCTCTTGCCTCAGCCTCCTGTGTAGCTGGGACTATAGGCATGCCACCATGCCCAGCTAATTTTTGTATTTTTTGTAGAGATGGCAGTCTCAATCTTGCTTCAGGATAGTCTCAAACTCCCGAGCTCAAGGGATCCTCCTGCCTCAGCCTCCCAAAGTGCTAGAATTATAGACATGAACCACTGCACTTGGCCTGTATACATGCTCAACAGTGGTTTTTATACTTTTTGGTCTTAGGACTGCATTACACATTTAAAAATCACTGAAGATTCCAAAGAGCTGTTGTTTATGTGGGTTATAGCTGTCAATGAAACTGAGGAATTAAAAATTTTTAATTATTTACATTTGTGTACAAATGACAATAATAAACCCATTGTATATTATCATAAATAATATATATTTTTATGAAAAATAGCTACATTTTCCTAAACAAAACTTAGTGAGAAAAATGACATTGTTTTGCATATTTGCAAATCTTTTTAATGTCTGGCTTAATAGAAGTTAATTGGGTTCTTACTGCCTGCATACCTACTCTATTAATATTACAATGTATATTATTCTGGTGAAAGTATATGAAGAGTCCAGGCATGGTTGATGATGCTTGTAATCCCAACCCTTTGGAGGCTGAGGTGGGAGGATCGCTTGAGGCCAGGAGTAACATAATTGCCCAGCCTAGGCAACATAGTGAGACCCTCTCTCTCTAAAATTTTTTTAAAAAATTAGCCAGAGTGGTGGTACACACCTGTAGTCCCAGCTACTCAGAAGGCCAAGGCAGGAGGATTCATTGAGCCCAGCAGTTAGAGGTTACAGTGAGCTGTGATCATGCTACTGCAGTCCAGCCTAGGTGACAGAGCAAGACCCTGCCTCTTAGTTTGAGGCTGAAGGCAGCATTAGTATAAGTCTCAGAATCTGAGAATAGATAGGGAGTTCCTGTATCCAAGGCGGTGGATGTTCTAGTTCAAGAATAGAGGGATTGGGCTGGGTGTGGTGGCTCATGCCTGTAATCCTAGCACTCTGGGAGACCAAGGCGGGTGGATTGCTCAAGGTCAGGAGTTCGAAACCAGCCTGAGCAAGAGCGAGACCCCCATCTCTACTATAAATAGAAAGAAATTAATTGGCCAACTAATATATATGTGGAAAAAATTAGCAGTGCATTGTGGCACATGCCTGTAGTCCCAGCTACTTGGGAGGCTGAAGCAGGAGGATTGCTTGAGCCCAGGAGTTTGAGGTTGCTGTGAGCTAGGCTAACGCCATGGCACTCACTCTAGCCTGGGCAACAACGTGAAACTCTGTCTCAAAAACAAACAAAAAAGAATAGAGGGATTGGATGATACTCATCTGCATTGATGTGGGCAGGTTCTTTTTATTCATTTACTGATTCAAATGCTAGTCTCTTAAAGAAACACCCTCATAGACACACCCAGAAATAATGCTTTACCAGCAATCTGGGCATCCCTTAGTCTAGTCAAGTTGACATGGAAAGTTAACCAATACAACTCCTTCAGGTTTGATAAGTCACTAGAAGGACTCTCAGAGTTAACTGAAAACTGTTAAAGTCATAGTTATGGTTTACAACAGCAAAAGGATACAGATTAATGTCAGCCAAAGGAAGAGACATGATGGGACAAAGTCCAGGAGAGTTCCATATACAGAGCTTCCAGTTGTCCTTTCTCAGTGAAGTCGTGGACAGTGCTAAATTCTTCCAGCAACAGTGGATAACAACAGATAGAATATTGCCAACCGGGGAATCTCAACCAAACTCTGGTGTCCAGAGTCTTTATCGCAGCTCTGCCCTGAAGACATAGTCTACTACCTGCATAGCTGATCTTAGCCTCCAGCCCTTTGAGAGGGTGGACTTGATACCACATGACCCAAAGCCCCCAAGGGAAACCACATTCTTCAGACTATCTGGTGTGGCTGAAGGCCCCAGGTAAACACAGATACTTTTATTAGGCAGGACATTCCAAGGGTTTAGAGATTACCTCCCAGAAGCCTAGGGCAAAGGCCAGACCTCTTTTTGGGAAAGGTTAAGTTATTTACTACACAGTATGTTCCCATGTCATCACAAAGAATATTTTTAAAAGTGTACTCAAGGGTCACAACTTAAAACTATTCATTTTTATTGCTTCATCAAAACATTCTTAGGTAAAACTGGTTTTGTTCTACAGTGAATGAGTGGTAAA
Source organism: Mirza zaza (assembly GCA_008750895.1). Lineage (NCBI taxonomy): Eukaryota > Metazoa > Chordata > Mammalia > Primates > Cheirogaleidae > Mirza > Mirza zaza. The sequence continues at coordinate 4,010 of VSMD01125690.1, read as the reverse complement.
GAATACGATGTGCACTAATACATTTCGATGCCACTGCCTTGATTGTGCTGGACGTCAGCAGCACTTTTACCCACCATTGCTTTTATACCATCAGTGTATATGTCAACGTAGTCAAAAAGGCAAATAATGTGATATATTTTATTTTAATTTTTTTTTTTTTTTTTTTTTGAGACAGAGTCTCTCTTTGTTGCCCAGGCTAGACTGAGTGCCGTGGCGTCAGCCTAGCTCACAGCAACCTCAAACTCCTGAGCTCGAGCAATCCTGCTGCCTCAGCCTCCCAAGTAGCTGGGACTACAGGCATGCGCCACCATGCCCGGCTAATTATTTTTTTATATATATATTAGTTGGCCAATTAATTTCTTTCTATTTTTATAGTAGAGATGGGGTCTCGCTCAGGCTGGTTTTGAACTCCTGACCTTGAGCAATCCGCCCGCCTCGGCCTCCCAGAGTGCTAGGATTACAGGCGTGAGCCACCGCGCCCGGCCCCTTATTTTAATATTTTTATGAAAATAGTTTTTACCATGGGCATGCCCTTAGATACTTTGCTATAACTCTATAAGCACTCTATTTGTAGCTTTACCTTGTTTTGTAATATAATCTCATGGAGCAGTGGTCCCCAGCCTTTTGCTACCAGGGGCCAGTTTCATGGAAGAAAGTTTTTCCATGGACTGAGGATGGGGCTGCTGAGGTGTCATAGGTGGCAGGGGAGTGTGGTGGGGAGCTCAGGTGGTGATGTGCAGCATGTTTCCTAATAGGCCATGGACCAGTAATGGGCTGTGACCCTAGTGTTGGGGACCACAGTTCTAGAGGACCTAGACTGCACTACAGGTTCTTTGAGTAGATTGTCTTCTCCGTCTTTATAGTCTCCATTCTACCTAGCACAGTGCTTTGTACATACTTGTTGAGTTGATGTCTAGAACCTTTTCATCGCTTCTGGAAATCTTTCCAAAACTTTGATTAGGTCTTTTTTCTTTTTTGAGACAGAGTCTCACTCTGTTGCCCGGGCTAGAGTGCCGTGGCGTCAGCCTAGCTCACAGCAACTTCAGATTCCTGGGCTCAAGCAATCCTGCCTCAGCCTCCCAAGTAGCTGGGACTACAGGCATGTGCCACCATGCCCAGCTAATTTTTTAAATATATTTTTAGTTGGCCAATTAATTTGTTTCTATTTTTAGTAGAGACAGGGTCTCGCACTTGCTTAGGCTGGTTTCAAACTCCTGACCTTGAGTAATCCTCCTGCCTAGGCCTCCCAGAGTTCTAGGATTACAGGTGTGAGCCACAGCGCCTGGCCTTGATTAGGTTTTTTAAAAATGCAAATAAAGGGTGACCTCTTCTTCCTCTCTTTTGTGATATACTTTTTTTTTTGTTTCGTTGAATAGAAAAGTTGTCAAATCTGTACAGATTCTCTAGAAACTTGAGTATCAGCTTTGATTACATTTGCCTCGTTAACATTTAAATCAGTCACAGAATTCTGCTTCCTGCCATCCTAACTACTTCTGTCATGGTGCAGGTACTCCTCCAGACTGGTGTGACAGACTCTAGCCTTCTCTCCATATCCAGTTTTACTCTCTTCAAATCTATCCCCTGGTATCCACCAAGACAATCTGTTTGAAATGCAGATAATAATAGCACACAGTTATATAGTGCTTATTCTATGCCAAGCACTCTTTAACATATTTAATCCTCAACTTTATGAGGGATGTATGTTTGTTATCCTTACTTTGCTGATCAGAAACCTAAGGCCCAGAGAAGTAACCTAGCAGGTCTGATTCCAGAGTCCCAACTGTCTACTCTTACTACACTAGACTGCTGCTCACTACTTAGCTTCAAACCTGTTCCTCTTGTCTTCAAGCCAAAGATAAGCTCCTAAACACGGCATCCAAGACTTTTCATCTCTGGCTTCTGCTCTCTTTTGGGACTTCTCCTATTTCATGCTACAAGCTCTGGCGATTCAAATCCGCTTGTATTAATAGTTTACCTACACACAATACTGTTTCTAGCCTCTGCACTTTGGGTGCTGTGTCTTATGTGCCTGGTATGATGCCCCCTTCACCTCATGGGTTCCTACTTAGCTTTTGAGACACTGCTCAAGTGCTAGCTCCTCAAGGAAGTTTTCCTCCACCTTTTTCCTTTGTTCCCTTCCCCCAGATAAGGAGCTGACAAAACAGGGTGTCCCAAAAGTCACTATACATAGGGAAGATGGGAAATTGTAGCTAAATGTACCTGTGTTTACAAAATTTTACAAAATTTTTCATTTGTAGTCTCCATACAAAGAAAAAATCTTGTAATATTTTGTAAATTACAAAAATATTTTATAGCCCTAATCCCAATAACTTTACAAACATAGAAGTCTCCATACAAAGAAAAATTTTGTAATGAATATTTTGTAAATATAGGTACATTTAGCTACAATTTCCCGTTTTTCCTATGTATGGCAACTTTTGGGACACCCTATAGAACAAGTGTCCGCAAACTACGGCCTGTGGGGCACATGCGGGTGCTTTTGCCTGTTTGTTTTTTTACTTCAAAATAAGATGTGCAGTGTGCATAGGAATTTTTTCCATAGTTTTTTTAAAACTATAGTCTGGCCCTCCAATGGTCTGAGGGACAGTGAACTGGCCCCCTGTTTAAAAAGTTTGAAGACCCCTGCTATAGCATAGGGCAGACAACTGTATATCAGGCATGGTAAGAAGTACAGTGAGAAAGATAATTATAAGGTATAAGGAAGGAAGCTGGTGTGGTGTCTCACATTTGGCAATCCTAGCACTTGAGGAGGCCAAGGCTGGAGGATCACTTGAGGCCAGGAGTTCAAGACTAGCCTGAACAACATAGCGAGATCCTATCTGTACGAAAAATTAAAAAAATTAGCCAGACATAGTGATGCACGCCTGTAGTCCCAGCTACTCAAGAGGCTGAGGCAGGAGGATCACATGAGTGCAGAAGTTTGAGGTTGCAGTGGGTTATTGTTGCACCACTACACTCCATCTTAGGTAATAGAGTGAGACCCTGTCTCCAAAAAAAAAAAAAGGTATAAGGAAAGTAAATGTTTTGCATTTAGCAGCTTGTCCTATATCCTAATCCAGACTATCCAGTCCTTTGAGGGCACAGACTCATTTTATACTGTCAGTATTTGTTTCATAAACAAAAAGTGAAAAATTTAAGAATAAATTAACACAATATTTCTCCTAAACAGTATTTCACATTTCCCTCCAAATCCTCAAAATTATGGATTCTTTCTTTTAGACTTTTGGAAAATTGTATACATGTAAATTTCTAGGATTTTGTATTTTTTAAGTGATGAGTTTTCCTTCTCTCTTTTTTCTTTTGTAAGCTCCTTGCCCGACTTGAAGGTAGAAGTTCCTTGAAGGAAATAGAACCAAATCTGTTTGCTGATGAAGATTCACCTGGGCATGGTAAAACACAACCTAAAATGAAAATATAATGACATAAATTACCTTTTATAAAACAAATCATTTTTCACATATTCCTACCAAGAAGTTATAAAGGTTAAATTATATAATTAAAAACTGAGAAATAGATCATGACAACTGAGCCAGATGAGATGAAGTTTGGCTTATCTGTAGTAAATCTTCAGGTTATACATTGACCTCTCTCTTTTATCCCAACACACAACATTTATCGGAGTTTTGTTATATTTTATGTTTTACTCTTTCTTTTTTTTTTTTTTTTTTTTGAGACAGAGTCTCACTTTATTGCCCAGGCTAGAGTGAGTGCCGTGGCGTCAACCTAGCTCACAGCAACCTCAAACTCCTGGGCTCAAGCAATCCTGCTGCCTCAGCCTCCCAAGTAGCTGGGACTACAGGCATGTGCCACCATGCCCGGCTAATTTTTTCTATATATATTAGTTGGCCAATTAATTTCTTTCTATTTATAGTAGAGATGGGGTCTCACTCTTGCTCAGGCTAGTCTCGAACTCCTGAGCTCAAATGATCCGCCCACCTCGGCCTCCCAGAGAGCTAGGATTACAGGCGTGAGCCACCGCGCCCGGCCCT